>JBBMKB010077509.1:0-42804 GCA_037833945.1 Alaria marginata | reverse complement strand
CCCCCACCTGGGGTTGGCCTCGTTTGGCAACGACGCTGTAAAACACGCCACTCACTGCGTGAGCTGGACAACCAGGATGCCGATTCTTACTCTGGTTTCTGCGATAACCATGGATGGTAGTCTGGTGAGATCATCGTGTGCGGAAAGGAGAACCTTTGACACGCGCAATGGACATGATCGTATCACGTCGTGTGTATATGGTATGGCACCCAAGAGGCAACTGCATGTTATACCAATTACTGTCTCCGGAATAGACCATCACGGAGAACAAGAACCACCGTTGAAACTGCCATCCATATAAAAGCAAGCGCGCCCAAGGCGCTGAACTTCGTCTGGCAGGCGGTTTGAGGTATGATGCAGCTCACCCTTGCAACTTGCTATACACCTAACGGGGCTTCGCGCTTGGTGCAAGCAATGTGTAACTTGTCAGTAAAAGTCCGACGTGCTCCATCCCGGCATTTCAAGGATGTCAGGGGCTACGGTCTACTAGACTACGGCCATGCAGGACCCATGATACCGCCCCTACCATACCCTTGGCCTAGGGCCTTATAAACGCTTCGCGCAAGTGCGCTTGAACCGGGCGTGAGGTTGGAGCCCGCTTGGTCCGTTTTGTTTCCATCGTGGTATGGCACAATCTGTCTTCCAGCCTCGTCCCCTGCTCACGGCAAGCTTTGACGGTCGGCAACCCACCAGAGGGGGCTGCAGCTTCGAACGCGCTCAAGACTTGTATTGAACTCACGATACATAGTAGCGTAGGGGGGGTGAGGTGCAGTCATCGAGGTGACCTGGTCACCAATGGACAACTAGGGCAAGGACCAATTATATTCTGTGGTGGGAGTGGGTCGATGGGGCCGGAATTGATGCTGTGAGCAGGTGAATCGAGCCCTTTGTTATCAGGTTGCAGCCCGATGAGATCCTATCATTTCCATCCCGGTATGATCCTGTCGTCCAGCGTCGTCACGTGTCCAAGACAGACCTTGATGTAAAAATTCCAGCCAGCTCGGGAGTGAACCTATAGAAGTATTTGACTTTTATGTGAGGCGCGATGAAGAAGAAGGTGCAAGAAGGGGTATAGGAGGACTGGAAATATCCGAAACGACGACAGCACATTGTCATCGTGAAATGGTATGCACAGATAAGTGCTTGCGTGCCACAGGAGTGGCGTATGCGTCAGACGCGCTTTCTTTCTTCTACCGTAGTAGCGACTATCATCGACGCGACATGGTCTGCAGTGGATAAACGGCGAACACTACGGGAGGAAGCTAACCGGTATGGCCCGCATCGACGCTGTGCGCATCCGGGAAGAGTATTTGCTTGCAAGTTGCAGCCCGATCAGGACGTATTCCTTCTGTTGCCGTATGCTGTTGT
Source organism: Alaria marginata (assembly GCA_037833945.1). Taxonomy (NCBI): domain Eukaryota; class Phaeophyceae; order Laminariales; family Alariaceae; genus Alaria; species Alaria marginata. The sequence continues at coordinate 41,436 of JBBMKB010077509.1, read as the reverse complement.
CGTCCAGCATCGTATCTTGCCCAAGACAGGCCTTGATGATGAAACGTCACTCAGAACGGGAAAGCCACTGTGAAAGCGTTCGACGTTATGTAAGGCGCGACAAAGAAGAAGATGCGCGGAGATAATATAAAAAGGGCCTCTAGAGCCGAAGAGGGGACAGTACCTCGTCGTTGAGATACGGCATGCACGGCTTAGTGTTCGCGTGTCGCAGGAGAGTAGAAGAGTGGGTGACACGCTCACTGCTTTTTCTAGTGGTCGTGATCATCTGCACGACGTCGTTTCCAGCGAATCACCGGCGAAACCAACAATTTACACAGTCGAGGGACAGAGCCGGTGGGGCCCAAATCGACGCTGTGCGCAATCGGGACGAACGTATACTTTCAGGTTGCGGCCAGATTAGGTCGTAGTTGTTTCGTCGCGGCATGATGCTGTCGTCCAGCACCGTCACTTGCCCAAGACAGGCGTTAATGGTAAAACGTCATTCAGAACGTCAAAGCCACTGAAAACTCGTTTGATTTCATGTAACGGAAGATGAAGAACAAGGTGCGCGGCGGAACGATGTAGAGGCCGGTAGGTCTGAAATGGGGACAGTACGTCGTCATCCAAGAACGGCATGTACCGCTGAGTGTTCGCATGTCGCAGGAGAGTAGTGTCGGCGAAACGCGAACTGATTATTTTTAAGGCGGCCATCATCGACGCGACATGGCTTTCTGCGGGTCGCCTGGGACAATAACCTTTATGCAGTGGCGGGAGCCGGCCGGTGACGCCAGAATTGACGCTGAGCGCAACCTGATCGAACATTTGCCGCTATTATGCAGCCGCATTACGGCGTCGCTTTAACCTGGCGGTATGATGCTGTCGACTAGCATCGTATCTTGCCCAAACTAGGCCTCGACGGTGAATATCCAGCCCAAACGTGAATTAAACGGTTTGAGTGTCACAGGAGGGTGTTGTGGGTAACACGTGACCCCCGCCCTCCACCTGGGATTGGCGTCCGTTGGCAACGGTGCTGTAAAATACGCGACCCACTGCGTGAGCTGGACAGCGACGACACCGGTTTTAATCTGTTTTAACGGAAACCTAGGAGAAAGTCGAGTTAGATATTCGAATGCGGGATGAAGAAATTTTGCCCCGCACATGGGACATGATCGTATCACGTAGTGTGTATATGGTATGGCACCCAAGAGGCAACCGCATGGTAAACTAATTACTGTCTCCGGAATAGACCATCACGGAGAACAAGAACCACCGTTGAAAGCTGCCATCCATATAAAAGCAAGCGCGCCCAAGGCGCTGAACTTCGCCTGGCAGGCGGTTTCTTGGTAGGATGCAGCTCACCCATGCAACTCGCTAACCGCTTCACGATGCTTTGCGCTTGGTGCAAGCAATGCCTACCTCGTCGGGGAAAATCCGTCGTTTTCTAGTCCGGCATACAGGACCATCACCCACACTGTTCCCTTGGTCAAGGCCCTTATCGACGCTTCACTCAAGTGCGTTGGATCCAGGTGTGAGGTTGAAGCCCGTTTGGTTCGTTTCGCTTCCATCGTGGTATGGCACAATCTGTCTTACAGCCTCGTCCCTTGCTCAGGACAAGCTTTGGCGGTCGGCAACCCGCCAGAGGGGACTGCAGCTTCGAACGCACTCAAGAATTGGGTTGAGCTCACGATACCTAGTATAATAGGGTACGAGGGGTGAGGTGCAATCATCGAGCTGACCTGGTCACCAGTGGACCACCAGGGCAAGGACTAACTATGCAGCGGAGGGAGTGGGTCGGTGGGGCCGGAATGGATGCTGTGAGCAGGTGAATCGAGCCCTTTGCTTCCATGTTGCAGCCGGAGAAGGTCTTGTTATTTCCATCTCGGTATGATGCTGTCGTCTAGCGTCGTCACTTGTCCAAGACCGACCTTGGTGAAGAACGTCCAACCAGCCCGACAGTGAACCTATATAACTATTTGACTTCATGTGAGGCGCGGTAAAGAGCAAGGCACAAGAAGGGGGATAGGAGGACCGGAAAGATCCGAAACGAAGACAGCACTTCGTCATCGGGAAATGGCATGCACGGATAAGTGCCTGCGTTTCACACGAGCGACGTATGCGTCAGACTCGCTCTTTTCCCCCTACTGTAGTAGCGACTATCATTGATGCGACAGGGTCTTCAGTGGATTAACGGCGAACACAACTGGAGGAAGGTAACCGGTGTGGCCTAAATCGACGCTGTACGCAACTGGGACAGCCTTGATAGTGGATAGTCGTTTAGAACGGGAAAGCAACTGTGAAAGCGTTGGACGTTATGTAAGGCGCGATAAAGAACAAGATGCCCGGAGCTAACGTGAAAGTACCGGTAGATCCGAACGGGGAAAAATACTTCGTCATCGAACTACGGCATTCACGGAAGAGTATTCGCGTGTCGCAGGAGAGTAGTGTCAGTGAAACGCGCACTGCATCTTTTAGTGGCGGCCATCATCGACGCGACGTGGTCTTCAACTGATCAACTGCGAACGCAACATTCATACAGTGGCAGGAGCGGGCAGGCGGTGCCCGAATCGACGCTGAGCGCAACCTGATATAACATTTGCTGCCATGTTTCTGCCGGAAAGGGTCGTATTTTTACCCTTGCGGCTTGATGCTGTCGTCCAGCATCGCCTCTTGCCCAAGACAGGCCTTGGCGGTGGATATCCAGCACGAACATGAATTGAACGATTTACGTGTGATAGGACAGTAGTGTGGGTAGCACGTGACCCCACCCCCCCACCTGGGGTTGGCGCCCGTTGGCAACGACGCTGTAAAACACGCCACTCACTGCGTGAGCTTGACAACCAGGATGCCGATTCTTACTCTGGTTTCTGCGATAACCACGGATGGTAGTCTAGTGAGATCATCGTGTGGGGAAAGGAGAACCTTTGCCCCGCAAAATGGACACGATCGTATCACGTTATATGTATATGGTATGGCACCTAAGAGGCAGCTGCATGGTATACCCATTGCTGCCTCTGGAATAGGCCATCACGGAAAACAAGAAGCACCGTCGGAAGATTTCATCGATTTTAAAGCAAGTATGCACAAGGTGCTGAAGTTCGCCTCGCAGGCGGTGTTAGGTGGAATGCAGCTCACCCATGCAACTCGCCATACACCCAACGGGGCTTCGCGCTTGGTGCAAGCAATGTCGAACTTGTCAGTAAAAGTCCGACGTGCTCCGTCCGGGCATTCCATGGATGTCAGGGACTACGGGCTGACAGACTACTGCCATACAGGACCCATGATACCGCCCCTACCATACCCTTGGCCAAGGCCCTCATCGACGCCTCGCGCATATGCGTTGAAACTAAGTGTGAGGTTGAAGCCCGATTGGTCGTTTTTGCTTCCATTGTGGTATGGTACTATCTTCCTTCCAGCGTCGCCCCTTCTTCACGACAAGACTTGATGGTCGGCAACCCACCAGAGGAGACTGTAGCTTCAAACGCGTTCAAGAGTTTCGTGTAACTCACTATACATAGAAGAGTACGAGGGGTGACGTGCATTCGTCAAGGTGATATGGTCTCCAACGGCCAACGTGGGCAAGGACCAGTTGTGCAGTGGAGGAACCCGGTCAGTGGGGCCGGAATTGATTATGTGGCAAGTGGATCGAGCCGTTTTGTTTCGGATTGCAGCCCGATTACGTCGTAATTGTTCAATGCTAGGATGATGCTGTCGTCTAGCGTCGTCACTTGAACAAGACAGATCTCGGTGGCACAAAGTCCAACCAGAACGGCAATGCAACTATTGAAGTGATTGACTTCATGTGAGGCGCGATAAAGAACATGATAGGCGGAGGGGGATAGCAGGACTGGACGATCCGAAAAGGAGAGAGTACCTTGTGATTGTGGAAAGGCCATGCACGGATAAGTGCTTGCGTGTCACGGGACCGAAGTATTAATATCACCCGCTCCCTTGCCCTACTGTAGTAGCCGTCATCATCGACGCGACGTGGCCTCCATCGGATCGCCTGCAATAACAGCATGCAGGCAGTGGCGGGAGCCGGCCTGCGGGGCCCGAATCGACGCTGAACGCGACCGGGTCGAAACGTTGCATTCAGGTTGCGGCCCGATTAGGTCGTATTCCTTCCATCGCGGTATGATGCCGCCGTCCGCATCGTCACTTGCCCAAGATATACTTTGATGGTGGAACGTCACTCAAGACGGGAGCGCAACTGTGAAAGCGTTCGATATTATCTAAGGCGCGACAAAGAAGAAGATGCGCGGAGATAATATAAACGAGACTGTAGATCCGAAGAGGGGACAGTATCTGGTCGTCGAGATACGGCATGCACGGTCTAGTGTTCGCGTGTCGCAGGAGAGTAGATGAGTCGGTGGCACGCCCACTGCTTCTTCTAGTGGTCGTCATCATCTACACGACGCCGTCTCCAGCGACTCACCGGCGAAACCAAGTTTTACACAGGGGAGGTCGAGGGCTGATGGGGCCCGAATCGACGCCGTGCGCAATCTGGACGATATTTGCGTTTAGGTTACGGCAAGATTAGGTCGTATTTCTTGCATCGCGGTACGATGCTGTTGTCCAGCATCATCACTTGCCCAAGACAGGCCTTGATGATGGATAATCGTTCAGAACGGAAAATCAACTGTGAAGACGTTCGGCTTCATGTAAGGCGCGATAAAGAACAAGATGCCCGGAGCTAACGAGAAAGTACGGGTTAATTCTAACAGGGAAAAGCACGTCGTCATCGAACTACGACATTCACGGAAGATTGCTCGCGTGTTGCAGGAGTGTCGGTGAAACGCGCACCGCTTCTTTTCGTGGAGGCCATCATCGACGCGACGCGGTCTTAAGCTGATCAACTGCGAACACAACATTTTCACAGTGGCAGGAGCGGGCCGGCGGTGCCCAAATCGACGCTGAGCGCAACCTGATCGAACACTTGCTGCCACGTTTCTGCCGGAGTAGGTTGTATTTCTACCGTTGCGGCGTGATGCTGTCGTCCAACATCGTCTCTTCCCAAGGCAGGCCTCGACGGTGGATATCCAGCACGAACAGGAATTAAACGGTCCGCGTGCCATAGGGGGATCACACTGTGGGTAACACGTGCCCCCCCCCCCCACCTGGGGTTGGCCTCGTTTGGCAACGACGCTGTAAAACACGCCACTCACTGCGTGAGCTGGACAACCAGGACGCCGATTCTTACTCAGGTTTCTGCGGTAACCATGGATGGTAGTCTAGTGAGATCATCGTGTGCGGAATGGACAACATTTGCCCGGCACAATAGATATGATGGTATCGCGTAGTGTGTATAGGGTATGGCACCCAAGAGGCAGCTGGATGGTATACGCATTACTGTCCCTGCAATAGGCCTTCACGGAAAACAGGAAGCAACGTCGGATGATTTCATCGATCTGAAAGCGAGTACGCCCACGGTGCTGAAGTTCGCCTGAACAGGCGGTTTTAGGTATAATGCCATGCAACTTGCCATACACCTAACGGGGCTTCGCGTTTGGTGCAAGCAATTCAAACTTGTCAGTAAAAGTCCGACGTGCTCTATCCCGGCATTCCAGAGAAGTCAGGGACTACAGTCTACCAGACTACGACCATGCAGGACTCTTGATACCGCCCCTACCATACCCTTGGCCAAGACCCTCATGGACACTTCGCGCATATGCGTTGAACCCGGGTGTGAGGTTGAAGCCCGATTTGCCGTTTGTGCGTCCATTGTGGTATGGTACTATCTGTCTTCCAGCGTCGCCCCTTCTTCAGATCAAGGTTGGAAGGTCGGCAACCCACCAGAGGGGACTGCAGCTTCGAACGCGCTCAAGAGGTTCGTGTAACTTGCCTGTATAACATAGTAGGGTACGAGATGTGAGGTGCAGTCATCAAGGTGATATGGTCTCCAACGGTCAACCGGGGCAAGGGCCAATTATGCAGTAGAATAAGCCGGTGAGTGGGGCCGGAATTGATAATGTGCGCGAGTGGATCGAGCTTTTTTGTTTCAGATTGCATCCCGATGAGGTCGTGTTTGTTCCATCCCGGGATGACGCTGTCGGCCAGCGTCATCACTTGACCAAGACAGATGTTGGTGGCACAAAGTCCAAACAGAACGGCAATGCAACTATAAAAGTGTCTGACTGCATGTAAGGCGCAACAAAGAACAAGGTAGGCGGAGGGGGATAGCAGGACCGGAAGATCCGAAAAGAAGACAGTAGGTCGTTATTGTGGAAAGCACATGCACGGATAAGTGATTGCGTGTCACAGGGTCGAAGTATGCATATCACGCGCCCTCCTTCCCCTTCTGTAGTAGCCGTCATCATCGACGCGACTTGGCCTCCATCGGATCACCTGCAAAACCAGCATTTAGGCAGTGGCGGGAGCCGGCCGGTGGCGCTCGAATCGACGCTGAACGCAACCGAGTCGAAACGTCGCATTCGGGTAGGGGCCCGATTAGGTCGTATTCCTTCCATCGCGGTATGATGCTGCCGTCCGCATCGTTACTTGCCTAAAACAGATATTGATGGTGGAACGTCACTCAGGACGGGAAAGCAACTGTGAAAGCGTTCGATATCATGTAAGGGGCGACAAAGAAGAAGATGCGCGGAGGTAATATAAAAACGGCCTGTAGATCCGAAGAGGAGACAGTACCTAGTCGTTGAGATACGGCATGCACGGCCTAGTGTTCGCGTGTCGCAGGAGAGAACAAGAGTGGGTGACACGCCCACTGATTCTTCTAGTGGTCGTGACCACCTACAAGACGTTGTCTCCAGCGAACCACTTGCAAAACCAAGCATTTACACAGTCGAGGGAGAGGGCCGGTGGGGCCCGAATCGACGCCGTGCGCAATCGGGACGAACCTTTGGTGATCATGGTGTGGCCAGATTAGGTCGTATTTCTTCCATCGTGGCATGATGCCGTCGTCCAGCATCGACACTCGCCCAAGACAGGCCTTGATGGTGGAACGTCATTTTGGACGTCAAAGCCACTTTAAGCGCGTTTGACGTCATTTAAGGTAACATAAAGAACAAGCTGCGCGACGAAACGATGTAGAGGCCGTTGGTCTGAAACAGTGACAGTACGTCGTCATCGAAATATGGCATGTACCGTCGAGTGTTGGCGTGTAGCAGGAGAATTGTGTCGGTGAAACGCGCACTGTTTGGTTTAGTGGCGGCGATCATCCACGCGAAGTGGTCTCCAGCTGATCAACTGCGAACACAACATTTATGCCGTGGCAGGAGCGCGTCGGCGGCGGCCGAAACTACGCTGAGCGTAACCTGATCGAACCTTTTCTGCCATCGTAAAGCTGGATTAGGTCGTATTTCTACCCTGGCGGCGTGATTTTGTCGTCCGGCATCGTCCCTTGCCCAAGAAAGGCCTGTGCGGTGGGTACTCCGCCCGGACGAGAAACAAATAATCGGTTTGCGTGTCACAGAAGAGTGCTGTGGGTAACACGTCACCCGCCCGCCACCTGGGGTTAGCGTCCGTTGGCAATGACGCCGTAAAACATGCCACTCACTGGGTGAGGTGGACAACCAGGATGCCGATTATTTCTCTGGTTTCTGCGGTACCCATGGATGGTAGTCCAGTGAGATCATCGCGTGCCGGAAGGAGAAACTTTGCCCCGCACAATGGACATGATCGTATTACGTAGTGTGTATATGGTATGGCACCCAAGAGGCAGCTGCATGGTAAACCCATTGCTGTCTCTAGAATAGGCCATCGCGGAGAACAAGAACCACCGGTGGATGCTGCCATTCATATAAAAGCAAGTACGCCCAAGGCGCTGAGGTTCGCCTGGCAGGCGGTTCTTAGTAAGATGCAGCTCACCCTGGCAACTCGCTAACCACCCCACGATGCTTCGCGCTTAGTGCAAGCAATGTCTACCTCGTCGGTAAAACTCCGACGTTTTCCAGTCCGGCATTGCAGGGATGTCAGGGTCTACGGTCTTACAGACTACGGCCAGGACCCATGGTATCGCCCACGCCGGACCATTGGCCTAGGCCCTTATCGACGCTTCGCTCAAGTCCGTTGGAACCGCATGTGAGGTTTAAGCCCGCTTGGTCCGTTGTGCTTCCATCGTGGTATGTCACAATTTGTCTTCCAGCCTCGTCTCTCGCTCAGGAGGAGCTTTGACGATCTGCAACCCAGCAGCCATAACTACAGCTTCGAGCGCGCTCACGAGTTGTGTTGAACTCTCGATTCATTGTAAAGTACGGTGGGTGAGGTGCAGTCATCGAGGAGACCTGATTACCAACTGCCGACCAGGGCAAGGACCAATTAAGCAGTGGAGGAAGTGGGTCGTTGGGGCCGGCATTGATGCTGTATGCAAGTTCGTCAAGCCTTTTGTTTTCAGGTGGCAGCCGGATAAGGTCGTATTTTTTCCATCCCGGTATGATGCTGTCGTCCAGCGTCGCAATTTGTCCAAGACAGACCTTGGTGAAGAAATTCCAACCAGCTCGGGAGTGAACCTTTAGAACTATCTGACTTCATGTGAGGCGCGGTAAAGAGCAAGGCACAAGAAGGAGGATAGGAGGGCTGGAAGATCCGAAACGAAGATAGCACTTCGTCATCGGGAAATGGCATGCACGGATAAGTGCCTGCGTTTCACACGTGCGACGTATGCGTCAGACGCGCTCTTTTCCCCCTATTGTAGTAGCGACTATCATCGACGTGACAGGGTTTTCAGTGGATAAACGGCGAACACAACTTGAGGAAGGTAAACCGGTGTGGCCCGAATCGACGCTGTACGCAACCGGGACAGCCTTGATGGTGGAAAGTCGTTTAGAACTGGAACGCAACTGTGAAAGCGTTCGACTTTATGCAAGGCGCGATAAAGAACAAGATGCGTGGAGCCAGCATGAAAGGGCCGGTAGATCCGAAAAGGGGAAAGCACGTCGTCATCGGGATACAGCATTCACGGAAACGTGTTCGCGTGTCGCAGGAGAGTAGAAGAGTGGGTGACACGCCCACTGCTTTCTCTAGTGGTCGTGATCATCTACACGACATCGTCTCCAGCGAATCACCGGCGAAACCAACAGTTTACAAAGTGAAGGGAGAGGGCCGGTGGGGCCCGAATGTACGCCGTGCGCAATCGGGACGAACATTTGCGTTCAGGTTGAGGCCAGATTAGTTCGTATTTCTTCCATCGCGGCATGATACTGTCGTCCAGCATCGACACTTGCACAAGACAGACCTTGATGGTGGAACGTCATTATGAACGTCAATGCCACAAAAAACGCGTTTGACTTTATGTGAGGCAAGATGAAGACCAACGTGTGCGGCGGATCGACGTAGAGGCCGGTAGGTCTGAAACGGTGACAGTACGTCGTCATCGAAATACGAGTGTGTATATGGTATGGCACTCCAGAGTCAGCTGCATGATATACCCATTGCTGTGTCTGGAATAGGCCATAACGGAGAGCAAGAACAACCGTTGGGTTCTGTCATCCATGTGAGGCAAGCACGCATAAGGCACTGAAACTCGTCAGGCAGGCTTTTTCTTGGTGGGATGAAGCTCACCCATGCAGCTCGCTAACCCGTTCACGATGCTTCGCGCTTGGTGCAAGCATTGGTTACCTTGACGGTGAAAGTCCGACTTTTTCGAGTGCGGCATTGCAGGCATGTCAGGGTCTACATTCTAACGGCCATGCGGGACCCATGGTGTCGCCCACACCGTACCCTTGGTTAAGGCCCTTGGCGACGCTTCGTTCAAGTGCGTTGGAACCGCGTGTGAGGTTGAAACCCGCTTGGTCCGTTTTGCTTCCATCGTGGTATGGCACAATGTGTCTTCCAGCCTCGTCTCTTGCTCAGGACAAGCGTTGACGGTCGGCAACATACCAGAGGGGACTGTAGCTTCGAACGCGCTCAAGAGTTGTGTTGTGCTCACGATTCACAGTAAAGTACGAGGGGTGAAGTGCAGTCATTGAGGAGAACTGGTCACCCATGGACAACCAGGGCAAGGACCAATTATGCTGTGAAGAGGGTGGGTCGTTGGGGCCAGAATTGATGCTGTCAGCAGGAGAGTCGAGCCCTCTGTTTTCAGGTTGCAGCCCGATTGGGCCGTACTATTTCTATCTCGGTGTGATGCTGTCGTCCAGCGTCGTCACTTGTCCAAGACAGACCTTGGTGGAGAAATTCCTACCAGAACGGGAGTGAAACTATATAACTATTTGACTTTATGTGAGGCGCGATAAATAAAAAGGTACAAGAAGGGGGATGAGAGGACCGGAAATATCCGAGACGAAGACAGAATTTTGTCATCGTGAAATGGTATGCACGGATAAGTGCTTGCCTGTCACACGAGCGAAGTATGCGTCAGACACGCTCTCTTTCCCCTACTGTAGTAGCGACTATCATCGACGCGACATGTTCCTCAGTGGATAAACGGCGAACACAACTGAAGGAAGGTAACCGGTGCCCCCATCGACGCTGTGCGTAACCGGGACGAATATTTGCTTCAAGGTTGCAGCCCGATCAGGTCGTATTCCTTCTGTTGCGGTATGCTGTTGTCGTCCAGCATCGTCTCTTGCCCAAGACAGACCTTGATGGTGGAAACAACGGGAAAGCAACTGTGAAAGCGTTTGACTTTATGTAAGACGCGATAAAGAATAAGATGCGCGGAGCAAACGTGAAAGGGCCGGTATCTCCGAAAAGGGGAAAGTACGTCGTCATCGGGATAGGGCATTCACGAAAACGTGTTCGCGTATCGCAGGAGAGTAAAAGAGTGGGTGACGCGCCCACTGCTACTTCTAGTGGTCGTGATCATCTACACGACGTCGTCTCCAGCGAATCACTTGCGAAACCAAGCATTTACACGGTCGAGGGAGAGGGCCGTTGCGACGCCGTGCGCAATCGGGACGAACATTTGCGTTCAGGTTGAGGTCAGATTAGGTCGTATTTCTTCAATCGCGGCATGATGCTGTCGTCCAGCACCGTCACTTGCGCAAGACAGGCCTAGATGGGGGATGGTCATTCTGGACGTCAAAGCCACTAAAAACACGTTCGAGTTTATTTAAGGCAAGATGAAGAATAACGTAAGCGGCGGATAGATGTAGAGGCCGGTATATCGGAAATGATGACAGTACGTGGTCATCGAAATATGACATGCACCGCCGAGTGTTGGCGTGTCGCAGGAGAATTGTGTCGGTGAAACGCGCACTGTTTGGGTAAATGACGGCCATCACCGACGCGAAGTGGTCTCCAGCTGATCAACCGCGAACACAAGATGTATGCAGTGGCAGGAGCGGGCCGGCGGCGGCCGAATCGACGCTGAGCTCAACCTGATCGAATCATTTCTGCCATGTTAAAGCCGGAATAGGTCGTATTTCTACCCTGGCGGTGTGATGCTGTCGTGAAGCATCGTCTCTTGCCCAAGACAGGCCTTGACGGGGGATACCCCGCCCGAACGAGAAACAAATAATCGGCTTGCGTGTCACAAAAGGGGGCTGTGGGTAACACGTGACTCCCCCCTCACCTGGGTTTAGCGTCCGTTGGCAATGACGCCGTAAAACACGCCACTCACTGCGTGAGCTGGACAACCAGGATGCCGATTCTTACTCTGGCTTCTACGGTAACCATGGATGGTAGTCCAGTGAGATCATCGCGTGCGGGCTAGAAAGCCTTTGCCCCGCACAATGGACATGATCGTATCACGTAGTGTGTATATCGTATGGCACTCAAGAGGCAGCTGCATGGTATACCCATTGCAGTCTCTGGAATAGACCATCACGGAGAGCAAGAACCACCGTTGGGTGCTGTAATCCATACGAGGCAAGTACGCACAAGGCGCTGAAGTTCGCCTGGCAGGCGGTTTCTTGGTAGGATGCAGCTCACCCATGCAGCTTGCTCGCCTCTTCACGATGCTTCGCGCTTGGTGCAAGCAATGTCTACCCTGTCGGTGAAAATCCGGAGGGTTTTAGTCCAGCATTGCAGGCATGTCAGGGTCTACATTCTAACAGACTACGACCATGCAGGACCCATGGTATCGTCCACTCCGTACCCTTGGTCAAAGCACTTATCGACGCTTCACCCAAGCGCGTTGGAACCGGGTGTAAGGTTGAAGCCCGCATAGTCCGTTTGCTTCCATCGTGGTATGGCACAATCTGTCTTCCAGCCTCGTATCTTGCTCAGGACAAGCTTTGGCGGTCGGCAACCCACCAGAGGGGACTGCAGCTTCGAACGCGCTCAAGTGCTGTGTTGAACTCACGACACAGAGCAGGGTACGAGGGGTGAGGTGCAGTCATCGAAGTGACCTGGTCACCAACCGACAACCAGACAAGGACCAATTATGCTAAGGAGGGAGTGGGTCCGTGGGGCCGGAATTGATGCTGGAAGCAAGTGAATCGGGCCTTGTGTTTTCAGGTTGCAGCCGGATAAAGTCCTATTATTTCCATCCCGGTATGATGCTGTTGTCCAGCGTCGTCACTTGTCCCAGACAGACCTTGGTGGAGAAATTCCAACCAGACCGGGAGTGAAACTATATAACTATTAGACTTTTTTCTGAGGCGCGATGAAGAACAAGGTGCAAGAAGGGGTATAGGAGGACCGGAAATATCCGAAACGAAGACAGCACTTTGTCATCGTGAAACGGTATGCACGAATAAGTGCTTGCGGGTGACAGGAGCGAAGTATGCGTCAGACGCGCTCTCTTTCCCCTACTGTAGTAGCGACTATCGTCGACGCGACATGGTCTTCAGTGGATAAACGGCGAACACAACTGGAGGCAGGTAACCGGTGTGGCCCGCATCGACGCTGTGCGCATCCCGGACGAATATGTTCTTGCAGGTTGCAGCCGGATCAGGTCGTATTCCTTCTGTTACGGTATGCTGTTGTCGTCCAGCATCGTCTCTTGCCCAAGACAGGCCTTAATTGTGCAAAATCGTTTAGAAAGGGAAAGCAACTGTGAAAGCGTCCGACATTATGTACGGCGCGATAAAGAACAAGATGCGCGCAGCTAATGTGAAAGTGCCGGTAGATCCGAAAAGGAGAAAGTACTTCGTCATCGAGATACGGCATTCACGGAAGAGTACTCGCGTGTCGCAGGAGAGTAGAAGAATGGAAGGCACGCCCACTGCTTCGTCAAGTGGTCTTAAGTTTCTACCCGACGTCGTCTCCAGCGAATCACCGGCAAAACAAACAATTTACACAGTGGGCTGGTGGCCCAAGTCGACGCCGTGCGCAATCGGGAGGAACATTTGTTTTCAAGTTGCGGCCATACCAGGTCGTATTTCCTCCATCGCGGCATGGTGCTGTCGTCCAGCATCGTCTCTTGCCCAAGATAGACCTTGATGGTGGATAGTCGTTTTGAAGCGGAAAGCAACTGTGAAGGCGTTTGATATTATGTAAGGCGCGATAAAGAACAAGATGTGCGGAGCTAACGAGAAAGTGCCGGTATATCCGAAAAGGGGAAAGTACGTCGTCATCGATCTACGGCATTCACCGAAGAGTGTTCGCGTGTCGCAGGAGGGTGGTATCTGTGAAACGCTCACTGTCTCTTTTAGTGGCGGTAATCATCGACGCGACGTGGTCTTCAGTTGATCAACTGCAAGAGAGTAGGGTCGGTGAAACGCGCGCTGCGTCTTTTAGTGGCGGTAATCATCGACGCGACGTGGTCATCAGCTGATCAACTCCGAACACAACATTGATACAGTGGCAGGCGCGGGACGGCGGTGCCCGACTCGACGCTGAGCGCAACCTGATCGAACACTTGCTGCTATGTTTCTGCCGGATTAGGTTGTGTTTCTACCCTGACGGCGTGATGCTGTCGTCCAGCATCGTCTCTTGCCCAAAACAGGCCTTGACGGTGGATACCCAGCACGAACGAGAAACAAATAACCGGTTTGCGTGTCATAGGAGAGTAGTGTGGGTAACACGACACCCCCCCCCCCCCCCACCTGGGGTTGGCCTCGTTGGCAACGAGGCTGTAAAACACGCCGCTCACTGCGTGAGCTGGACAACCAGGATACCGATTATTACTCTGGTTCCTGCGGTAACCATGGATGGTAGTCCAGTGCGATCATTGTGTGCGGAATGAAGAACCTTTTCCCCGCACAAGGCAAGGGATAGAATCGCATCACGTAGTGTGTGTATAGTATGGCACCCAAGAGGCAGCTGAATGGCATACCTATTTTTGTCTCTGCAATAGACCATCACGGAGAGCAAGAACCACCGTTGGATGCTGTCATCCATATGAGACAAGTACGCCCAAGGCGCTGAAGTTCGCATGGCAGGCGGGTCTTGGTAGGATGCAGCTCATCCATGCTACTCGCTAGCCACCTCACGATGCTTTGCGCTTGGTGCAAGCAACGTCTACCTTTTCAGTGAAACTCGGACGTGGTCCAATCCGGCATTGCAGGGACGTGAGGGCTACGGTCTTGCGGACTACGGCCAAACAGGACCCATGATATCGCTCACTCTGTACCCTTGGCCAAGGCCCTTATAGAAGCTTCGCGCAAGTGCGTTGGAACCGAGTGTGATGTTGAAGCCCGCTTGGCCCGTTTTACTTCCTTTATGGTATGTCACTATCTATCTTCCAGCGTCGTCCCTTGCTCAGGACAAGCTTTGATGGTCGGCAACCCACCAGACGGGACTCCAGTTTCGAGCGCACTCAAGAGTTGTGTTGAACTCACAGTACATAGTACGGTCCGAGGGGTGAGGTGCAGTCATCGAGGTGACATGATCTTCAACAGGCAACGGGGGCAAGGACCAATTATGCAGTGAAGGAAGTGGGTCGGTGGGACCGGAATTGAAGTTGTCCGCAAGTGGATCAAAACGTTTTTTAAGGTTGCAGCCCGCTTAGGTCGTATTTGTCTCATCCTGGTATGATGCTGTAATCCAGCGTCGTCACTTGTCCAAGGCAGGCCTTGGCGGAGGGAGTCGGACCAGAACGGGAATGCAGCTATAGAGGTGTTAGGCTTCATGTAAGGCACTTTAACGACCAAGGTACGCGGAGCGGGAAAGGAGGAATGGAAAGTACGAACAGAAGACAGTACGTCGTCATCGTCAAATGCCATTTACGGATACGTGACTGCGTGTCACAGCAGCGGAGTATGCGTATGCGCCACACGCGCTCTCCTTCCCCCACTGCAGTAGCGGCCATAATCGACGCGGCATGGTCTCTAGCGGATCAACAGGGAACACAACATGTATTCAGTGAAGAACGCGAAACAGCGGGGCCCGAATCGACGTTGTGCGCAACCAGGTCGAAAATTTTCTACCATGTTGCAGCCCGATCAGGTCGTATTCCTTCCGTCGCGGTATGATGCTGTCGTCCAGCATCGTCTCTTGCCCAAGACAGGCCTTGATGGTGGAAAGCCATTCAGAACGGGAATGCAACATTGAAAGCGTTCGACTTTCATGTATGGCGTGATAAAGAACAAGATGCGACGATATAATATGAAAGGGCCGGTAGATCTGAAAAAGAGACAGTACGTCGTCATCGAGATACGGCTTGCACAGAAGAGTGTTCGCGTGTAGCAGTAGAAGAGTGGGTGACACGCGCGCTGCTTCATCTAGTGGTGGTTATCATCGAAGCGACGTCATCTCCCGCTGATCACCGGCGAAAACAACTATTTACACAGTGGAGGAAAAGGGCCGGTGGGGCCTCAATCGACGGTGCATGCAATCTGGACGGTCATCTGCGTTCAGGTTGCGGCCCGATTAGGTCGTATTTCCCCGATCGCGGTATGATGCTGTCGTCCAGCATCATGACTTGCCCAAGACATGCCTTGATAGAAGAAATGCAGCCCGAATGATAATCCAAGGGTGAAAGCGTTCGCCACTATGAAAGGCACGATGAAGAACAAACTGCGCGGCGGAAAGGTGTAAAAGCCGGTACGTTTGGAAAGGGAACAGCACGTCGTGATCGAAGAACGGCATGCAGGGCCGAGTGTTTGCGTGTCGCAAGAGAGCAGCGTCGGTGAAAGGAGCAATGCCTCTTTTAGCGGCGGCCATCATCGACGAGACGTGGTCCTCATCAGATCACCAGCGACAACAACATATAACCGGTGGCGGGGGCTGGCCGACGGCGCCCGATTCCAAGGTGAGCGCAACCGGGTCGAACATTAGCTTCCATGTTGCAGCCCGATTAGGTCGTATTTCTACCCTGGCGGCATGGTGCTTTCGTTCAGCATCGTCACTTTCCCAAGCCAGGTCTTGACGATGAAACGTCATTCAGAACGGGAATGCAACTGTGAGAGAGTTCGACGTGAAATTATGCAAGGGCAGGTAGGCCCGAAAAGGGGAAAGTGCGTCGTCATCGAGATACGGCATGCACGAAAGTGTGTTCCCGTGTCGGAGGAGAGTAGAAGAGTGAGTAACACACGCAATACTTCCTCGAATGGTGGTCATCATCAACGCGACGTCGTCTCCAGCTGGTCACCGACGAAAATAAGAACTTACACAGTGAAGAGAGAGGACCAGTGGGGCCCGAATCGACGCCGTTTGCAATCTGACGGTCGTTTGCTTTCGGGTTGTGGTCCGATTTTGTCGTATTTCCTCCATCGCGATATGATGCTGTCGTCCAGCGTCGTGACTTGCCCAAAACAGGCCTTGATGGTAGAAATCCAGCCAGAATGACAATCCAACTGTAAAATTATTTGACTTTATGCAACGCACGGTGAAGAACAAACTGCGCAGGGTAAATATGTAAAGGCTGGTAGGTTTGGAATAGAGACGCTTCGTCGTCATCGAAGTACGGCATGCACCGCCGAGTATCCGCGTGTCGCAGGAGAGTAGTGTCGGTAAACCGCTCACTGACTCTTGTAGTGGCCGCCATCATCGACGGGACATGGTCTCCATCGGATCATCGGCGAAAACACCATGTATGCAGTGGCGGGAGCGGGGCGGCGGCGCCGAATCGACGGTGAGCGCAACCGGATCGAACATCTTCTTCCATGCTGCAGCCCGATTCGGTCGTATTTCTGCCCTTGTGGCCTGATGCTGTCGTCCAGCATCGTCACTTGCCCAACACAAGCCTTGACGGTGGATATCCAACCCGAAAGAGAATGACACGGTTTGTGTGTCAAAGGAGATTCGTGGGGGTAACACGTGGCCGCCCCCCCCTCCCCCCTAGGGTTGGCGTCCGTTGGCAACGACGCTGTAAAACACGCCACTCACTGCGTGAGCTGGACAACCAGGATACCGGTGTCTACTGTTTTTTAACGGTACCCACGGAAGGTAGTCATAGTTTGCGGGGTGGAGAACCTTAGCCCCGCATGAGCGACAGGATCGCATCACGTAGTGTGTATATGGTATGGTACCCACGAGGCAGCTGCATGGCATGCCCATTGCTGTCTCTGGAATAGGCCTTCGCGTGCCACAATCAGCGTCGGATGCTGTAATCCGTGTGCAAACAAGTACGCAATAAGTGCTGAAGTTCGCCTGGCAAGCGATTCATGGTCGGATGCAGCTCCTCCATGTAACTCGCCAACCACCTCACGGCGCTTCGCGCTTGGTGCAAGCAATGTCAACCTTGTCGGTGAAAATCGGATGTGGTCCACCCCGGCATTAAGGGGATGCCAGGGTCTACGGTCTTCCAGACTACAGGCATGCAGGATGCATGATATCACCGCCATCGTACCCTTGGTCAAGGCCCTTATCGACGCCTTGCGCAAGTGCGTTGGAACCGGGTCTGAGGTTGAAACCCGAGTGGTCGTCTTGGCTTCCATCGTGGTATGGTACAACCTGTCTTCCAGCATCGTTCCTTGCTCAGGACAAGCTTGGGCGGTCAGAACCCACCAGATGGGACTGCAGCTTCAAACGCGCTCAATACTTGTGTTGAACTCACGATACATAGTGGGTGAGGTACAGTCATCGAGGTGACATGGTCTCCAACGGTAAACCGGGGCAGAGACGAATTATGCAGTGGAGGGGTCGGGTCGGTGGGGCCGGAATTGATGTTGAGATACAAGCGCGCCGAGCGCATGTCACTTTCCCTCGAGGCCACCCTTCAGAAAACAGTGACTGGCCTTCGCGACGTTTTGGCAGAGAAGGTACTCCTGGAGGTAGGCCGGGAGGCCGCGTTTACGGAGTGTAAGGAGCGCCTGGTATCCGCAGAAAGGGCTATGGCAAGGCAACAGGTAGAATAAGACGAATGTGCTTCGGCGGTGGAAGCAAAGACCTCGGGCTTGGAGACAAAGGACGTCTGCCAAAAGGAAGACTTGACAGAAACCAAGCACGTTGGGCACACGTTGCTCTCCGGTGAGTCCAAAATCAAGGAGGCCCATAAACGCATGGCTCCGCAACGCAGTATGCTAACAGACCGGTAGAGCTGGCGGTTCAGAAGGAGGCGGCATTGACGGAGTATAAGGAACGCCTGATATCCGTGGAAGAGACAATGGCAATGCACCAGGTGGAGACAGACGAGCGTGCCGTGACGGCGGAAATCAATGCCGCCGGCATGAAAGCGAGCATGGCCTGTCAGGAAGAAGGCTTGGCCGGGTCCAAACGCGCCGAGCACACCTCCCTTGCCCGCGAGTCGACACTCCAGAAGGAAGTCGTTCGGCGTCCGGATGCTATCGAAAAACATAATACGCTGGAGGCGCACAGCAAGGCCGTGTTCTCGGAGCTAAACGAGCCCCTGCTATCTGCAGAAGAGTATATTGTGATGCACTAAGTGGCTGCGAAAAAGCTTAAATCAGCGGAGATGAAGGCCATCGGATTGGAGGCCAATGTCGCTTTCCTAGAGCAAGAGCTGACCGAGTTCAAGCGCGCCGAGGACCCGTCATTTTCCCGCGAGTCCACCGTCCAAACGGACAAGGCTGAGCTCAACGAAGAAAAGCAAGGGTTGGAGGCAGATATGGCGACCGTGTTTACCCGTGAACGTGGCCTCCACAAAGAAGTGAACGACGCCAGTTTATATGTGGTGGCTGAAAGAGGTGCACGTGATGCGGGACGAACCAATTGGCTTGAATTTCGTGGTAAGCTCAAGAAGCAGTCTTCGGCATTGGAACTCCGCGAGCTGTCTGCACTGGATACAATGAGGGTAATGCACGAACATACGGAAATGAGAGCGGTTGCGCAAGCAGCCGCAGCGTCGGAGCTCGAAACCTCCTTGGTTAAGAGCAGGCGTGCTCTATTGGATGAGAGGGTGGCTGTTTCGGCATGTTCCTTGACAATCAAGAACGAACACGCGTCTAACTTGGCGGGGTTCGTAAGCGTCTCATGCTCTGCGAGGCTGCCAAGAAAGAAAAACAAATGGAGGCAGCCTTGACCCGATCAATTCCGGAAGAGAAAGTTGGGAAAACAGTAGAGCAGTCAGTAGCAGCTGAAGACGCTCTTCGTGCCGAGCGCAATGATATGACAGCACGGTTTGCGAGGCTCCAACGAGGATCAGTTGACAACTTGGAGCAACGTGAGATATCGGCAGAACGGAAGATGAAGGCTTTGAAGGCGGCGGCGCATCAGAACGAAGCTCGTTTCGAAGCGGAAATGGCCGGCATGAGGGCGCATTAACGAAACGAAGATCCAGTTCTGAGCACGCAGAAAGTACACGTATTTCCAGCCGGCTACAAGTGCTGGGGCAAGAGATCGGTATGTCGACGCAGTGTTTAGTGGAAGCCGAAGAGACCCTAGAAACGCAGAGAATGAAGGCAATCGAAGACCTGCGCGTCGTACACGAGTAACTTGGAAAGCTTCAGATGTCGGCTGAATAGCAAAATATGCAGAACTGCGCTAGTAGTGCACTTTACGGGCCTTGAGCGCGTTCAATTCGGAAAGCTGGAATTGTTGGCGTTTGAAGCGGTGACGCTGGCAAAGGAACACGACACAGCTAACGGTCGGCTCAAAGACCAGAATAAAGCCCGTACGAAGGAGAGAACGACGCCCACCAGAGAATAATATTTAGTCTGAAACAAATATTGCACGACCTTGGGATGCTCGAACTGGCTGAACAACGCTCGCTGCAAGTTGACACGTCTGCTACCTCTGGTTGCGATTCGACAGTGACCATTGTTGGGGACCATGGACGACGAGGCACCGCAGCAGTATGGGCAGAGGGCTCATCGCAGTTGCAAGTGAGAGACACAAGTCAAAGGAAAAGTACTGCCAGGAACCACGCGATGGCTCCGAGCAATCCCATGTGTCGTACCGCATCATTATCGACATTAAGCAGGGTCTTCCGCCAGACATCCATTTCCAACCACCAAACAGGACTCGGTGATAGAGGAGAAATCTAGTCCCCCAACAGGCCTAGGATACGAGTCTTTCCGAGGACCAAGGTCGGCGCGTACGAGACACGAAGCACCTTGGGCAACCTTCGTATCAGCGAGGACCATATATGCGGGCACAGCTTCTGTCGACAATCACACGATGGCGCCGTTGCTGTCCTCTACGTCGCGCCGCGAAGTTTTCTACCCAGAGCAGGATATTTTGCCAGACAAGCATGTTCGACACGCAAAGCACGCCGCGGCGATCAAGGATAAATCGCCTTTAGCAACCGATGTTAAATATGAGCCTTTCCAAGGAACGAGCTCGGCGTGTGAGAAAGGTGAATCGTCACCCGCAGCCATTTTGCCAGTAAGGAGCGCAGATCTCGGCTCACGGGCTGTCAGGGACTAGGCAATGGCGCGTTTGCGGTCGTTTACGTCGTGCTTCGAACGGACCTGTCTCGACCAAGGTATTCCACCAGACGAATGCTTCTGCAACGCCAAGAAATCACCGGTAATAAGGAATAATTAGGGCTCGCAACATGCCCAAAATACGAGTATTTCTAAGGAGAACGGTCCGCGTGCGGTCATTTTTAACAAGCGTCTCGTCAATGAATTGCACAAGCTCGGGCCCACAGCCTGTCGAGAACTAGGCAATTTTGTCTGAGCGGTCATCAGCGTCGCACCGCGAACTAATTCGCCTCGAGCAAATCCTTCTGCCTGAAAACTTTGACCGTAACATGGAGCAGGTGCCAGCGATTAAGGACGAAGCCGGTCTCGCGACAGAGTATACATGAGACTAATCGTCGCCTGCAAACGTCTCGTCAACGAGGAGTGCGGATCTGGGCACAGTCTCTGAGGGAAATCACGAGATGGCGCCTCAGCCGTCGTGGGTGTCGTGCCGCGAAAGGATCCACCTCCACCTTAACCAGAACCTGTACCCGAAACGCAGAAAAAGCCCCGACGGTTATGGACGAATCTGACCTCGCGACAGGTTCAGTGTACGGTCCTTTCCAAATAATAACAAGACCGGCTTGTACGAGAGGCAAATCGTCGTCCGCACGTGTTTCGGTAAAATCGACGCTAGACACAGGACTACTCGCGACACCAAGTAACGACGGAGAGTTTGGGTACATCAGTGCTCTCGGAGGAGGTATACCTGGGACAGGAACGTGCCACAAGAAGCAAATCACTGTCTTCCCTGAACAACTGCTGGTTCAAGGAGGAACTCGAGGAGGCACCCAAATCGGTAGAAGTTGAAACCACCATACGCTATATGCGGTGCGCGGGAAACAGAAGAACGGTGGGTACCGGGGTTCCTGGTTCAGACAGGCATGCATCTGTCTCGCAGCAGGGAAAAGGCGTAACCAACATTGCCATAGTTGAGGTCAGGGGCAAGTGGGCGAGAAAGTTCCTGTACGCTCGCTCCGCGATGTCCGAAGAATCACGCCAGTAATGAACACGATAAACAGAGAGATTCTACGATGAAAGAGGTCAACAAGTGGCCGGAGTCTATCGTCGACGTAGTGCCAGCATCAGCACGAGAGCAGGGAGGGGAGTCGTTTCATGCACGAGTGCTCATACCACGGTCGCAGCGAGAGACTTCGTTCATGGCAACGCGGATACTCGGCGAAGACGCAGAGCTCAGCAGGACGACCACCGACAACGCTTCACTAGGACAAGGGATAGCTTCGAGGAGTGAACGCATTTCGAGCGCTCTCGATCCTCACATCCCACTACAGTTTACTCGCCGTGCATCGAGAGGTGGAACGACAACTTCACGGTGAGTTAACCTCCGTGTATATCGTTTGCGCCAGTCGAAAGCAAACGTTTCATTCTATTATAGCATTCGAGAAGAACCGAATGTAGACCAGCTCACGAGCAGTTAGGCCTTCTCAGAAATAACGCGTTTGATGCCTTGTAATGTTGTATTACAGCCTGATCTTAACGAGGACGTATTGGTCAACGCCTCTCCAGCATTGACCGATCGAACACATTTGAAGCTATTAGTTAAAACCTCGTGGCCACGTCCTGGCAACTCCAAAACAGTTGTGCCTCCTTACGTAGGGAGTTTTTGAGTGGCGGCCGCCACTTTCCGTTCATGTATATCCGAATTTGCCAAGAGATCTTGGTATACCAATACCATGACGCCGCGATATTATACAATAAGGTTACGTTATTGTACCAGGACTTTCTGCAAGCTATGTAGAGAGGCATCCTCTCACTGACAGTATTTGCTGCAAAGCCAAGTCTTCCTACCTATTCGACTAATCGGGAGGTCAACCTATAAACTCGGCGGACAAAACACAAGACATCAGGAGGATTTGGAAACTGTGCTTCCGCGATTTTCTTTGCTTCCGTCCGTAAATTGGCTGACGTCTGTTTATGTGAAATACATTTTATGTTATTTGAGGAGCGCGTCAGTATCCTATAACGGCAAACCAACCAAATTTAAGCCTTTGCAGCCATATTTCCGGAATAAATATACTACCAGATGCCCACTATAGCAGGCAACCCCCGGGGGCATATTTTGTGTTGTTTCGTCCATTACGATAGCTTGATAAGAACGGGTGACCAAACCCCAACCCCCGCCCGATGTCGACCTTGCTGCGTCCTTCAGGGACGCCGGCGAACATGAAGTTTCTCCCGATGGCACGAGCAGCAGCCGCTTCATCCAGCGGAGACACCACCTCGAGCCTGGTGCAAGTCGGTCCCTTTTCTCCAATGTCTTACGGCGCGTGCTCTTGTCCCAAAGCGTGTCCGCGCTGGCAAACCGCGCACCCTCGTCCCAAACCGGGTCTACCACAAGCACCATGCGTAGTTCAGAATTTTCGCATCAACTGGAGGTTTCTCGGCCGACGTCATCTATCGGCCTACCACTTTCTTCAAGACACGCTGGCGGACTTGAGAACGCAGCGCAAGTGCTGCGGGATCAGTTTACCCACCCTCGGGTGGGGTCCGAAGCTGACATGCAGACAGTGCGACGGTTTTTGTCTGGCATGCACGCGAGAACCAAAGCGGTGGAATAATGCGCCGAAACCTTAGGAGGGTCCACGTTATCCAGGTCTCGAGGAAGGACCGAGAGGGATACACGAAAATGAACTGTGGCTTGTTCAGCTTGTACAACAACCGGACGGGTTTTTATTTTCCGGCGCGTGCCCAGGCACTCGTCAGTGCGGTGGGCGGCCTTCAGGGAAACCGGAGCCGAGCAAGAGGGGAAAAAATTGTAAACAAGAAGAGCTGTTGTTGGCGGTGCTCTGGGCAGGTCTTGGCTGCGGTAGGCTGCAACTGTGGCAGGAGGACGACCGCGACAGTAGTGTTCATTTTATTTTGGCATCGGCACGGCACGGATGCCGAACCAAGACTGGAAGGGGGGGGGCATGACGCGATCGAACGATGCCAAGCGTGGGCGGGTGTTTGCACACCGCTAGCTAAACAGTGATGATGAGGGCAACACTCATAGTATTTTTCAAAGGACAGTGCTCATCTAGGCGGTACGGGCTTCCGAGGCAGACGAGGAGGAACTTTAAAATTAACGATGCAGCGGACAGGTGGAGCTTGCGAGCGCCGCAGGGTGCATAGCGCGAGTGAACCAACCTTGCGTTTTCGGTTGCGGCCCGATTGGGCAATTTCCATTCCACCGTGGCACAGGGTGCTATCGTCCAGCGCCTCGCACTGCTCAGGATAAATGCCATTATGGTCGTAGATCAAGATCGACGGGACGGCGATCGCGGAACTGTTTATTTTGAGGGTTTATAAAGTACGGTATGGATGGGGCGTGAGGGTCAGGGCATCCCGGAACAGAGAAAAGCAGGTCCAGGTCGAGAAATGCGAGGACAGGCGCTGGTGCATCACTACCTGGAGATATCATGGAGGAAACACAAGCACTTGTTCTCCCAGTGACAGAGATCATTGAGGCGGTATGATCTCCAGCCGCCAACCAGAGGGAACGCGAGGAGCGGCGTTGCGGGGGCGGGCGTGTGAAGCCTACATTTTCTATAGGGCGCTTTGCACGAGACGGGCAGTGTTAGGCTTGAGGTTGCAGCCAGGGTGGGTTGCCTTCCGTCCGTCGTGGCATGCTGCTGTCATCGAGCGCCGCACCCTGCTAATGTCAAATCAACGATGTAAGGAAATCAACTGGAACAGGGCTGCAGCCGTTGAGAACGGTTTGTTTCACGGATGGTCCGGTATGGGTAAGGCATGAGGGCAAGAAATCCTCAAAAGATGAAATCGGGTCCTGATCCTGGTCGAGGTATCCCAAACGCCCAAAAGGACGCCCGTTCTTCGCTAGCTGAACAGGGGTGTCATCAACATATTCGTTTTCTCCCCAAGCGACGGCGACTATCGAGGAGGCATCGTCCCCAATAACCAACGGGAGAAACCGCGTGGTGTGGAGCGGCGGGAGCGGGCAGGCGGTGCGTGCAGTCCGTCGTTGTGCGAGTGGGCCCAATATGCACTTCAGGCTGTATGCCAACTGGATCGTTTTGAATACATGATGGTATGGTACTGTCGCCCAGCACCGTCCATGTTTCAAGACTATCCTTGACGGTAGCAAAGCAACGAAGACGGAACTGCAACTTCAGAAGCAATGAATGTGTATGTATCGAACGCACGGTACAAAGTGAGGGACAAAGGTTGAAGTACAAGGGTCGGTACATCTCACAAAGGAACAACACGTCGTCATCGAGGCATACCATGTCCGGATAAGTGATCACGTGCTGCAGGAGAGTACGGTGGGTAGCGCACGTACGTGCTCCTTCTCCTAGTGGCGGAGATCGTCGAGGCGACACTGGTCTCCAATGGCCGACTGCAGAAGCCCTGAAGTAAGGAGCGGAGAGAGTGGGCAGGTGGAGTGCTCAGGGATCAAGCTAAGCTGGAGGGGGGGTACCCCATTTTCGTTTCCGCGTGAAAACCGCTCACAAGAGTGGATGTACACCTCGCCCAAAACCGGAAACAACCGCGGTTTGTTGGCGCAGCGAAGAACACATTTCATTGGCGGCGGGATTTAACGCGAAGCCGAAAATCACAATAGCTTACGACTTGGAAGGAAATCTAGGGCAGCCGCTCGCGCGAACCTTAACCGTGACCCCCCCCCCCCTCGCTGGGGTTGGCGTCCGTTGGCAACGACGCTGTAAAACATGCCACTCACTGCGTGAGCTCGACAACCAGGATACCAGCTTTTCTTTGTATTTGCTGTAACCAGGGGAGGTCATCGAGTCAGACCATCGTGTACGGCATGTAGAACCTTTGCTCTTCACAAGGGACAGGATCTTATCACGTATGTGTATATGGTATGGCACCCAAGAGGCAGCTGAATGGTATGCCTATTGTTGTCTCTGGAATGGGCCATCACGGAGAACAACAATCAACGTTGGATGCTATAATCCATAAGTGAAAACGGACGCACAAGGTGCTAAAGTTCGCCTGGAAACCGTCCTTGGTAGGATGCAGCTCCCCCATGCAACTCGTCAACCACCTCATTGTGCTTCGCGCTTGGTGCAAGCAATGTCTTCTTTGTCGGTGAAACTCCGACGTGCTCCATCCCGTCAGTGCAGAGATGTGAAAGTCTATGGTGTCAAAGATTACGATAATATATAACCCATGATAGCGCCCCTGCCGTACCCTTGGCCAAGGCCCTTATCGACGCTTCGCGCAAGTGCGTTGGAACCGGGTATGAGGTTGAAGCCCGATTGGTCGTTTTTTGCTTCCCTCGTGGTCTGGCACTGACTGTCTTCCAGCATCGTCCCTAGCTCAGGACAAGCTTTGATGGTCGGCAACCCAGTGAGACAAGACTGCAGCTTCGAACGCGCTCAACGTTTGTATTGAACCCACGATACATAGTAGGGTACGACGGGTGAGCAGTAGTCATCGAGGGGACATGGTCTCCAACGGTCAACCGGGGCAAGGACCAAATATGCAGTGAGGGAGCGGGTCGGTGGGGCCGGAACTGATAATGCGCTCAAGTGGATCGAGCCTTTTCTAACAGGTTGCAGTCCGATAAGGTCGTGTTATTTCCATCCCGGTATGATGCTGTCGTCCAGCATCGTTACTTGTCCAAGACAAACCTTGGTGGAGAAAATCCAACCAGAACGGGAATGCAACTGCGGAAGTGTTTGACTTCATGTTAGGCACGATAAAGAGCCAACTAATGCGGGGGGAGATAAGATGACTGGAAGATCAGAAACGAAGACAGCACCTCGTCATCGTCAAATGGTATGCACGGACAAGTGCTTGCGTGTCACAAGAGCGTAGTATGCGTGACACGTGCTCTCCTTCTCCTAGTAGCGGCCATCATCGACGCAACATGGTCTTCAGTCGATAAACGGCGAACACAACACATATGAAGCGGAGGAAGCGAACCAGCGGGGCCCGAATCGACGCTTTGCGCAACCGGGTCAAACGTTTACTTCCATGTTGCAGCCCGATCAGGTCGTATTCGTTCCATCACGGTATGCTGTTGTCGTCCAAAATCGTCACTTTGCCAAGACAGGCCTTGACGGTGGAAAGTCATTGAGAACGGGAATGCAACTGTGAAAGCGTTTGCCTTTGCGTATGGCGCAAGAAAGACCAAGATGCGACGAGATAATATTAAAAGGCTGGTATATCCGATAAGGGGACAGTACGGCGTCATCGAGATACGGCATGCACGAAAGAGTGTTAGCGTGTCGCCGGAGAGTAGAAGAGTGGGTAACACGCGCACTGCCTCTTCTAGTGGTGATCATCCTCGACGCGACGTCTACTCCAGCTGAGCACCGGCGAAAACAACAATTTACACAGTGGAGGGAGAGGGCCGGTGGCGCCCGAATCGACGCCATTTGCCACATGGACGAACATTTGCGTTCAGGTTGCGGCCCGTTTAGGTCATATTTCCCCCATCACGGTATGATGCTGTCGTCCAGCATCGGGACTTGCCCAAGACAGGCCTTGATGGTGGAAATCCAGGCCGAATGGCAATTTCAACTGTGGATGCGTTTGCCTTTAGGGACGGCGCAACTGAATACAAGACGCGCAGCGGAAAGATGCAAAGGTCGGTCGGTTTGAAAATGGGACACTTTGTCGTCATCGAAGTACAGCATGCACGGCTGAGTGTTCGAGTGTCGCAGAAGAGTAGTGTCGGTGAAAAGCGCGCTGCTCCTTGTAGTGGCGGCCATCATCGACGCGACCGGGTCACCATCGGATCATCGACGAAACAACAATTTGTACAGTGGCGGGAGCGGGGGCGGCGTCGCCCAATCGGCGGTGAGCGCAACCGAGTCGAACATTTGCTTCCATGTTGCAGCCCGATTAGGTCATATTTCTACCTTGGCAGCATGATACTGTCGTTCAGCATCGTGACTTTCCTAACACAGGCCTTAACGGTGAAACATTACTCAGAACGGGAATGCAACTGTGAAGTCGTTCGATTTTATGTAAAGTGCGATAAAGAACAAGATGCGAAGAGATAATGTGAAAAGGCCGGTAGATCCGAAAATGGGACGGTACGTCGTCATCGAGATACGGCATGCACGAAAGAGTGTTCGCGTGTCACCGGAGAGTAGAAGAGTGGGTGACACGCGCACTGCTTCTTGTAGTGGTGATCATCCTCGACGCGACGTCTACTCCAGCTGATCACTGGCGAAAACAACAATTTTGCACAGTGGAGGGAGAGGGCTGGTGGCGTCCGAATCGACGCCGTTTGCAGTTTGGACGAACATTTTCTTTCAGACTGAGGCCCGATTATGCCGTATTTCCTCCATTGCGATACAATACTGTCGTCCAGCACCGTGACTTGCCAAAGACAGACCTTGATGGCAGAAATCCGGCCCGAACCACAATCCAACTGTGAAAGCGTTTGCCTTTATGGAAGGCACGATGAAGAGCAAACTGCGCGGCGGAAATATGTAAAGGCCGGTTGTTGTGAAAAGGGGATATTTCGTCGCCATCGATTCACGACATGCACGGCCGAGTGTTCGGGTGAGGCAGGAGCATAGTGTCGGTGAAACGCGCACTGCTTTGTCTAGTGGCGGCCATCATCCACACGACGTGGTCTCCATCGGATCACCAGCAAAAACAACATATAAGCAGTGGCGCGAGCGGGCCGGCGGCGTCCGAATCGACACTGATCGCAACCGGGTCGAACATTGGCTTCGGTTTTGCCGCCCGATTAGGTCGTATTTCTACCCTTGCGGCTTGATGTTGTCGTCCAGCATCGTCACTTGCCCAGGACAGGCCTTGACGGTGGATATCCGGCCCGAACGGGAATGAAACGGTTTGCGTGTCAGCGGAGAGTCGCATGGGTAACGCGCGACCCCCCCCCCCCCCTGGGGTTGGCGTCCGTGGCAACGACGCTGTAAAACACGCCACTTCGTGAGCTCGACAACCAGGATACCGGCTTTTCTACTGCTTTTTAACCGAAACCATGGAAGGTAGTCAAGTCAGATCATCGTCTGCGGGATGGAGAACCTTTGCCCCGCACAAGGGACAGGATCGCATCACGTAGTACGTATATGGTATGGCACCCAAGAGGCAGCTGCATGGCAGACCCATTGCTATCTCTGGAATAGGCCATCACGGAGAACAACAATCAAAGTGGGATGCTGTAATCGCTGTAATCGATACGTAAGAATGGACGCACAAGGTGCTAAAGTTTGCCTGGCGAACCATTCTTGGCCGGATGCAGCTCCCCAATGCAACTGGCCAACCACCTCACGGTGCTTCGCGCTTGGTGCAAGCAGTGTCTACCTTGTCGGTGAAACTCCGACGTGCTCCATCCCAGCTGTGCAAAGATGCGAGGGTCTGCGGTCTTACAGATTACGGCCAAGCAGGACCTATGATATCCCCCCCACCGTACCCTTGGCCAAGGGCCTTGTCGACGCTTCGCGCAAGTGCGTTGGAACCGGTTGTGAGGTTGAAGCCCGATTGGTCGTTGTTTTGCTCCCATCGTGGTATGGTTCTACCTGTCTTCCAGCATCGTCCCTCGCTCAGGACAAGCTTCGACGGTCGAGATGGGACTGCAGCTTCGAACGCGCTCAATATTTGTATTGAACTGACGATACATAGTAGGGTCCGAGGGGTAAGGTGCAATAATCGAGGTGGTCTCCAACGGTCAACCGGGGCAAGGACCAATTATGCAGTAGAGGGAGCGGGTCGGTGGGGCCGGAATTGATGTTGAGCTACAAGCGCGCCGAGGGCATGTCATTTGCTCTCGAGGCCACCCTTCAGAAACCCGTGGCTGGGCTTTGCGACCTTTAGGCAGAAAATATTGCATTAGAGGTAGGCCGGGAGGCCGCGATTACGGAGTGTACGGAGCTCCTGGTATCCGTAGAATGGGCTATGGCAAGACGACAGGTGGCCTAAGACGAGTGCGCTTCGGCAGCGGAAACAAAGACCTCGGTCTTGGAGACAAAGGGCGTCTGTCCAAAGGAAGATTTGACATAATCCAAGCGCGTTGAGCACACGCTGCCCTCCGATGAGTCCAAAGTCAAAACGGCCCATGAAACCATGGTTCGGCAACGCGGTATGCTAACAGAAACGGTAGAGCTGGCGGTTTAGAAGGAGGCCACACTGACGGAGTGAAAGGAGCGCCTGGTATCCGCGGAAGAGAAAATGGAAATGCATCAGGAGGAGGCAAAATAGCGTGTTTTGACGACGGAAACCAATGCCACCGACATGGAGGCAAACCTCGCCTGTCCGAAAGAAGGCTTGGTCCAGTCCAAACGCGCCGAGCACACGTCGCTCGCCCGCGAGTCAACACTCCAGAAGGAAATCGTTCGGCGTCAGGATTTTATCGAAGAATATACATCGCTGGAGGCACACAGGAAGACCGTGTTCACGGAGTTAAAGGAGCCCCTGGTATCTGCAGAAGAGTCATCTTGATGCACCAGGTGGCTGCGGAAAAGCGTGAATCAGCAGAGATGAGGGCAGCCGGGTTGGAGGCCAACATCGCTTTCACAGAGAAAGAACTGGCCGAGTCCAAGCGCGCCGAGAACGCATCTGTTGCCCTCGAATCCACCCTTGATGTGGCTGTGGCTGGGCGTCAGGATGTTGTCGCAGACAAGAGCGCGTTGGAGGTAGACAGGGACGCTGCGTCTACGGAGCGTAAGGAGCGCGCGGTATCCGCGGAAGAGACCATAGCGATGTAGCTAGTGGAAGAAGATGGGCGTGCCTTGACGGTGGAATCTAAGGTCGCCAGCTTGGAAGCCCGCACCGCTTGCCTCAAAAACGATCTTACCGAGTACAAGCGCGCTGAGCACACGTCCCTTGCCCACGAGTCTGCCCCTCAAAAGGAAGTGGATGGGCTTCAGAACGCTCTCACAGAAACGCGAGCATTGGAGATAGACAGGGAGGCCGCGTTTAAGGAGTGCAAGGAGCGCTTGGTATCCGCGGAAGAGTCTATGGTGATGCATCAGGTAGCTTCGGATGATCGTGAATCAGCGAAGATGAAAGACGCTGGCTTGGAGGCCAACATCGCTTTCCTGGACCAAGCGCTGACCGAGGGCAAGCGCGCAGAGAACGCACCACTTGCCTTCGAGTCCGCCTTCGAAAAGGACATGGCTGGGCTTCACGCAGAAAATAGAGTGTTGGAGGCAGAGAGGACGGCCGCGTTTACTCGTGAACGTGTCCTCCAGGGAGCGGTGAGCGATATCAATGTGCACTTGGTGGCTGAGCGAGGTGCACGTGATGCGGAACCAGCCAAGTCACTCGAATACCATGTCAATATCAAGAAGGAGGCATCGGCATTGAAACGCCGAGAGCTATCTGCATGGAATGAAACGAAAGTAATGCAGGACAGACAAAGCCGAGAGAGTCTACGGAAAAGGCTGCAGCGTCGGAGCTCGGAACTTCCTTGGTTAAGAGCAGGCCTGCTCTATTGGCTGAGCAGGTGGCTGCTTCAACACTTTCCTTGACAGTCGGGTAGGAACACACGTCTCAAGCTCGCGAAGTCCGTGAGCGTCTCATGCTCTGAGATACTGCCAAGAAGGAAGAACGAGAGGATGTCGCCTTGACCCGATCAATTTCGGAAGAGAAATTTACGCAAACAGTTGAGCAGTTGATCGTAGCCGACGACGCTCTTTCTGCCGAGCGCAATGAGATGACGGCACGGTACGCGAAGCTCCAACGAGGATCAGCTCATAACTTCGAGAAACATGAACAATCGGCACAACGGAAGATGAAGGCTCTGGAGGCGTTGGCTCATCAGCGCGAAGCTCGTTTCGAGGCGGAAATGGCCAGCATAAGAGAGCGCCTAGCAGTAGTGGAAGGGAGATTCAGTTCTGAGCACGCAGAAAATACGCGTCTTTCCAGCCGGCTCCAAGCGGTACGGCAAGAGACCGCTATATTGACGCGGCGCTTCGTGGAAGCCGAAGACACCCTACAAAACGCACAGCACGAAGGCAAACGAAGACATGCGCGTCATACACGAGGAACTCCGAAAGTTGCTGACTTCGGCCGAAAAGGAGACTAGGCATAAAACTGCGCTAATAGCGCACTTAACGGACCTTGAGCGCGTTAAATGCGGTATGCTGGAATCGTTGACGTTTAAGGCGGTGACGCTGGCAAATGAACACGACACAGCTAACGGTCTGCTCAAATGCCAGATGTTTTCCCTTTCGAAGGAGCGAACGACGGCTGCCAGGGAAAGTTATGCTCTGAAAAGGTATTGAACGACCCGGGGAAGCTCGAACTGAATAAACAACGCTCTCCGCACGTTGACAGGTATGTCACCCCTGGGCATGGCCATTGATGAGGCCCATGGGCGACGAGGCACCCCGGCAGTGTCGGCAAAGGGCACATCGTAGATCAAAGTGAGAAAACAGGTCTGGGCAATAATACTGTCAGGAACCACGTGGTGCCACCCGAGCGGCCCTCTGTGTCGTGCCACAAAATGATCCATTTTGAGCCGGGTGTTCCGCCAGACAAGTGTTTTCGCAACGCAGAACAGGACGTGGTGATCTAGGAGGAATCCAGTCTCCCAGCAGGCGCAGGATACGAGCCTTTCCGAGGAACAAGGTCGGTGCGACGAGACACGAAGCACCTTCCAGAAAACTTCTCATCAGCGAGGACCATAGTTTCGGGCACAACTTCTGTCGAGAACGACACGATGGCGCCCCTGCTGTCCTCTACGTCGCGCCGAGAAATGATCTACCCAGAGCAGGATCTTCCTCCAGACAAGTATGTTCGTAACACCAAGAAGGACCCCGCGATCAAGGAAAAGTCCAATTTAGCAACTGAAGCAGAGTACGAGACTTTTCAAGAAACGAGTTGTGTTATGTGCGAGAGGTAAATCGTCGCCCGCAACCATGTCGGCAGTGAGGAACGCAGATCTCGGCACAGGTGCTGTCACGGACTAGGTGATGGTGCCTCAGCGGTCGTCGGCGTCGTGCTTCGAACGGATCTGCCTCGATAAGGGTATTTCACTGGGCTAAGATGCCTGCAACGCGAAGCAGGCACTGGTAATTAAGGAGGAATCAGGGCTCGCAACATGCGTAGAATACGATCCTTTCCAAGGAGCAAGGTCTGCGTGCGCGAGAGGAGGGTCATTTTCCACAAGCGTTTCGTCAGTGGCTATCTTTATAGCACAGGTCCGGGTACAATGTGTGTCGAGAATCAGGCAAGTGTGGCTCGGTGGTCATCCGCGTCCGACCGCGATCTAATTCATCTCAAGCAACGCCTTCTGCCGGAAAACGTTGCCGGGGACACTTAGCAGGTACCAGCGAACAAGGACGAAGCCGGCCTCGCGACAGCGTATACAAGAGACGAATCGTCGTCTGAAAACGTCTCGTCAATGAAAAGTACGAATCTATGCACGCGTTCCGTCGGGAATCACGGGGTGGCGCCTCAGCCGTCGTCGGTGTCACGCCACGAAAATACCTACCTCTAAACAAGCCCGAACCTTCTGCCGGCCAGGTGTACCCCAAACGTAGCGGAGGCGCCGACGATCATGGAGGAATCCGACCTTACGACTGGCGCAGTGCACGGTCCTTTCCAAAGAACAAGGCCGGCGTGTACAAGCGGCGAATCATCGTCAGGACATGTCTCCTTCAAAACGTGCGACAGGCACAAGACTACCCACGACACCAGCAACCGCGAAGATCTTGTGTGCATCCGTGCTCTCGGAGGAGGTACGTCTGGGACAGGAACGTGCTACAAGAAGCAAACCACTCTCTTCCCTGAACGACTACTGGTTCGAGGAGGAACCCGCGGAGGTACTCGAGTTGGTGGAAGCCGAAACCACCATACCCTATGAGCGGTGAGCCGGGAGCAGAAGAAGGGTTGATACCGGGGCTCCTGCTTAAGACGGGCGTGTATGTGTCTCGCAGCAGGGAAACGACTTGACCGACATTGACCATTTTCAGGACACAGGAAGTGGGAGAGAAGGTTCCTGAACGCTAGCTACGCGAAGTCCGAACCACCACGCCAGTAATGAACACGAGAAACAGAGCAATTCCACGATGCAAGAGGTCAACAAGTGGCTGGAGTCTGTTGTCGACGAAGTGCCACTATCAGCACGAGAGCAGGGAGGGGGGTCGTTTGATGCGCGCATGTTCAGGCCACAGTCGCAGCGAGAGAGGCAACGCAGATACTTGGCGAACAAGCAAAGTGCAGCAGGATGACCACCGACAACGGTTCACTAGGAGAAGAGATGGCATCGGGGTGTGAACGTATTTCGAGCGCCCTCAACCCCTACATGCCACGTCAATCTAGTCGCCGTGCATTGAGAGGTGGAACAACAACTTCATGGTGAGTTAGACTCCGCGTATGATGTCGTTCGCGCGGTCCGACAGCAAACGTTTCGTTCTATAATAGCATTCGAGAATAAGCGAATGTCGACCCGTTCACGAACGCTAGACTTTCCCAGAACGAACGCGGTTTATGTTTTTTAGGTGAGATTTCAGCCTGATCTCAACGAGTACGTACTTGTCAACACCTCTCCAGCATTGATCCATCGAGCACATTTGAAGCTATTGCTCAACACCTCGTGGCAACGTCGTGGCAACTCCAATATAGTTGTGCCTCCGTAAGTAGGGACTGTTTCAGTAGCGGCCACCGTCCCAAACGTTTCCGTTCTTGGAGAACCGAGGTTTCTAGTGATCTCATTATACTAATAGCATGACGCCGCGATACAATAGAATTAGAGCATACCATCGTACCAGGAATTTCTGCAAGATATAGAGGCCTTCTCTCACCCTCACTGAATATCATATCCCCTATAAGCCTCTCGACAGTACTGGCTGCAAAGCTAAGTCACCCTACGTAGTGTGATTAATCTGGGGGTCAACGTGTAAACTCGGCGGCGAAACACTAGACATCAAAATCGATTGAGCAATGTGTTCCCGCAATTTTCTTCGCCATCGTCCGTGATTTCGTTGACTTGTGGTGATGTTATAAGCACGCTGTATTGTAAAGAAGCGCGTATCATCATCCGCCGACGCAAATTCACTAAACTTCAAGCATTTCCAGTCGCTCTTCCGCAGTTAGTGTAGTACCATATACCCACAATAACAGGCAGCCTCCAGGAACATATGTGGGCTATTTGGTGGTTCAATATTGGATAAATGAAGGTGACTAAATCACAACTCCCGCCCAATGTCGACCTTGTTGCGTCCTTCAGGGACGCTAGCGAACATGAAGCTTGTCCCGGTGGCACAAGCAGCAGCCGCTCCATCCAGCGGAGATTCCACCTCCAGCCTCATGCGAGCCGGGTTTTTTGCTCCACTCTCGTAAGCCACGTATCATTGTCCCAAAGCGGGTCCACGCTCGCAAGTCGCGCACCCTCGTCCCAAACCTGGTTTGTCACGAGCACCGTGCGCAGTTCAGAATGTTCGCAGCAACTGTTGGTTTCTCGAATGGCCTCATCTATCGGCCTAACCTTTTCTTCAAGTCAGGACGACGGACTAAAGAACGCAGCGTAATTGCTGCGGGATCAGTCCACCCACCCTTGAGTGAGGTCTGGAGCTGACATGCAGACAATGCGAGGTTTAAGTCGGGCATGCGCGCAAGCACCAAAGCGGTGGAAGAAGTCGCCGAATACCTAGAAGGATCCACGTTCTCCAGGTCTCGACGAAGGACCAAGAGAGATAGACGAAAATGAGGTGTGGCGGCACTTCACTTTCATTGTTCAGCTTGGAAAACGATAGGACGGTTTTTATGTTATTTCTCCGGCGCGTGCCCGGGCACTCGTCAGTGCTGTGGGCGGCCTGCAGGGAAACCGGAGCCGAATAAGCAAGTAAAACATTATAGAAAAGAAGGGGTTTTGTTGGCCGTGCTCTGGGAACGCTTTGGCTGCGGTGGGCTGCCGACTTCGGCGGGAATGTGACAGCGAGAGTAGTGTTCATGTGATGGTTTCATCGGCACAGTACGGTTGCCGAAACAGGGCAGGAAGGGAGGCGCACGCCGCGATCGAGAGATGACAAGCGTGGGCGGGTGTTTTGGCACCGCAAGCTATACAGCAAATGAGGGCAACGCTGATATTATTTTTCAAAGGACGGTCCTCATCTAGGCGGTATGGTATTTCGGGGCAGACGAAGGGGGACTTAAAGTACGATGCTGCGGCGGGCATGTGGAGCTTACGAGTGCCGCGGGACACATAACCCGAGCGAATCAATACTTAATTTTCGGTTTTCAGCCCGATTTGGCCATTTACATTCCACCGTGGTACAGGGTGATACCGCCCAGCGCCTTGCTTTGCTCAGGATAAATGCCATAATGGTAGGAGATCAAGATTGACGGCACGGCGATAGCAGAAGTGTTTC
The DNA here is from genome assembly GCA_037833945.1 of Alaria marginata. NCBI lineage: Eukaryota > Phaeophyceae > Laminariales > Alariaceae > Alaria > Alaria marginata. The sequence goes on along the minus strand of JBBMKB010077509.1, from coordinate 5,588 downwards.
CTTGGAGGGTTTTTTAAGCACAATATGGATGGGATGTGAGGGTCAGGGCATCCCGGAACAGAGGAGAGTAGGTCCAGGCCGAGAAGTGCGAGGACGGGCGCTGGTTCATCGCTACCTGGAGAGTCGTGGAGGAAACACAAGCAATTGTTCTCCCGGTGGCAGCGATCATTGAATCGGCATGGTCTCTAGCGGCAAACCAGAGGGAACGCGAGAGGTGACGGTGCGGGGGCGGGCGTGTGAAGACAACATTTGCTGTGGAACGCTTTGCACGAGACAGAAAGTGTTGTTACGCTTGAGGTTGCAACCGGGGTGGGTTGCCTTCCGTCCGTTGTGGCATGCTCATCTCGTCCAGCGCCGTGCGTGCTTTGCTGATGTCAAAGTAATGATGGAAGGAAGCCAACTTAAACCGGACTGCGGCTGTTGAGGAAGTTAATTTTTCACGGACGGCCCGGTATGGGTAAGGTACGAGGGCAAGAAACCCCCAAAATATGAAATCGGGTCCTGGTCGAGACATCCCAAACGTCAAAACGGGCGTCCGTGCTTCGCTAGCTGAACAGGGGTGTCATCGACAGATTCGTTTTCTCCCCAGGCGACGGCGACTATCGAGGCGGCGTCGTCCCCAATAGCCAACGGGAGAAACCGCGTGGTGTGGGGTGGCGAGAGCGGGCAGGCAGTGCGTGCAGACCATCTTTGTGCGAGTGGGCCCAACATGCGCTTAAGGCTGTATGCTAAGTGGGCCGGTTTGCATCCATGGTGGTATAGCACGGTCGCCCAGCACCGTCCATGTTTCAAGACCATCCTTGACGGTAGCAAAGCAACAAAGACGGAACTGCAACTTCAAAACCATTGAATATTTTTTTATCGAACGCGCGGTACAGTGTGAGGTACGAAGGAGGAAGTACGAGGGTCGGTACATCTCACAAAGGAACAGCACGTCGTCATCGAGGCATGACATGCCCGCACGGGTGTTCACGTGTCGCAAGAGTGTACGGTGGGTAGCGCACGCACGCGCTCCTTCTCCTAGTGGCGGAGATCGTCGAGGCGACAATGGCCGACTGCGGAAACCGTGAACTGTGGAGCGGAGTGGGCTGTTGAAGAGCTCAGAGATAAAGCTATGCTTGGGGGGGGGTACCCCCATTGTCATTTCCGATCGAAAAACGCTCCCAAGAGTGAATCTACACCTCGCCCAAAACCAGAAACAGCCGCGGTTTGTTGGCCCAGCGAATAACACATTTCATTGGCGGCGGGGTTTAACGCGAAGCCGAAAATTCCAATAGCTTACGACTTGCAAAGACATCTAGGGCAGCCGCTCGCGTGAACCTTAACCGTGACCCCGCCCCCCCCCCTGGGGTTGGCGTCCGTTGGCAACGACGCTGTAAAACACGCCACTCACTGCGTGAGCTGGACAACCAGGATATCGTTTTTTTCGCTGTTTTTGCGGTATCCATGGATGGTAGTCGAGACAGGCCATCGTGTGCGGGACGGAGAACCTTTGCCCCGCACAATGGACATGATCGTATCACGTAGTGTGTATATGGTATGGCACCCAAGAGGCAGCTGCATGTGGTATACCCATTGCCCTCTTCGGAATAGGCTATCACGGAGACTAAGAATCAACGTCGGATGCTGTTATCCATACGTAAGTAAGTACGCACAAGGTGTGGAATGATTATGCAGTGGAGGGAGCGGGTGGGTGTGGCCGGAATTGATAATGCGCTCAAGCGGATCGAGCCTTTTCTGGCAGGTTGCAGCCCGATTAGGTCGTATTTGTTTCATCCCGGTATGATGCTGTCGTCCAGCGTCGTCACTTGTCCAAGACAGAAAATGGTGGGGAAACTCCAACCGGAGCGGGAAAGCAACCATAGTAGTGTTTAACCCCATGTAAGGTACGAACACGAACAAGGTACGCGGAGGGGGATAGGAGGACCGGTTTATCCGAAAAGGGGACAGTATTTCGTCATCGAGATACGGCATGCCCGGAAGAGTTTTCGCGCGTCGCGGGAGAGAAGAGGAGTGAGCGACACCCCCACTGTTTCTTGTAGTGGTGGTCATCATCGATGTTACGTCGTCCCCAGCGGGTCATCGGCGACAACCACAATTTACACAGTGGAGGGAGAGGGCCGTTGGGGCCGGAAACGACGCCATGCGCAGTCGGGACGAAGTTTTTCGTTGAGGTTGCGGCCCGATGAGGTCGTATTTCTTCCATCGCGGTATGATGCTGTCATCCAGCATCGTCTCTTGCCTGAGACAGGGCTTGACGGTGGAAAGTTATTCAGAACGAAGATGCAAGCGAGAAAACGTCCGACCTTATGTAAGGCGCGATAACGAACAGGATATGTGGAGCTAATATGAAAAGGCCGGTAGGTCCGAAAATAGGGCAGTACGTCGTCATCGAGATACGGCATGCATGGAATAGTGACTGCTTGTCGCAGGACAGTAGAAGAGTGAGTGACACGCGCACTCCTTCTTCTAGGGGTCGTCATCGTCGACGCAACGTCCTCCCCAGCGGATCACCGGTAAAAAATACACTTTACACAGTGGAGGGAGAGAGCGGATGGGCCCGAATCGAATCCGTGCGCAATCGGGACGAACATTAGCGTTCAGGTTGCGGCCCGATTAGGTCGTATTTAGTCTATCGCGGTATGATGCTGTCGTCCAGCATCGTCACTCGCCTAAAACAGGCTTTGATGGTGCGTATCCAGCCCGAATGACAATACAACAATGAAAGCGTTTGACGTTATGTAAGGCATGATGAAGAACGAGCTGCGCGGTGGAACGGCGTAATGACCGGGAAGTCTGAAGAAGGGGTAACATGTCGTCATCGAACTGAGGCATGCACGGCCGAGTATTCGCGTGTCGAAACCGATTAGCATCGATAAATGCGCACCGCTTATTTTAGTGGTGGCCATCATCGACGCGACGTGGCCTCCATCGGATCACCGGCGAAAACAACATGTATAAAGTGGAGTTAGCGGGCCGGCGGCGCCCGAATCGGCACTGAGCTTAACCGGGTAGAGCATGTTATTTCATGTTGCAGCCTGATTCGGTCGTATTTCTACCCTGGCGGCATGAAGATATCGTCGAGCATCGACACGGGCCCTAGACAGGTCTTGACGGTGGATATCCAGCCCGAACGGGAATAAAACGGTGTGCGTGTCACAGGAGAATAGTGTGGGTAGCACGTGACGCCCCCCTCTACCTAGGGTTGGCGTCCATTGGCAACGACGCTGTGAAACACGCCACACACCGCGTGAGCTGGACAACCAGGATACCGTTTGTTACTCTGTTTTTGAAGTAACCATGGATCGTGGTCGGGTCGGATCATCGTGTGCGGGATGGAGAATATTTGCCCCGCACAAGGGGAATGACCGTATCACGTAGTGTGTATATGGTATGGCACCCAAGAGGCATCTGCATGGCATACCCATTGCTGTCTCTGGAATAGGCCATCACGAAGAACAATAATCAACGTCGGATGCTGCCATCCACATGAAAGCAAGTACGCACAAGGTGCTGAAGTTCGCCTGGCAAACTATTCTCGGTCGGATGCAGCGACCCTATGCAACTCGCCAATTATCTCACAATGCTCCGCGCTTGGTGCAAGCAATGTCTACTTCGTCGATGAATATCCGACGTGCTTATTTCCGGCAATGCAGGGATGCCAGAGTCTACAGACCCTTAACGAGGGTTCGCGCAAGTGCGTTGGAACCAGGTGTGAGGTTAAAGCCCGATTGGTTCGTTTTGTTTTATCGTGGCATGGCACTATCTGTCTTCCTGCATCGTCCTTTGCTCAGGACAAGCTTTGACGGTCGGCAAACCACCAGACGCGACTTCAGCGTCGAACGCGCTCAATACTTGTATTGGGCTCACGATACATATTAGGGTACGACGGGTAAGGTGCAGTTATCGAGGTGGCATGATCTCGAACGGTTAACCAGGGCAAGGATCAATTATGCAGTGAAGGGAGTCGGCCGGTTGGGCCGGAATTGTAGCTGTCCGCAAGTGAATCGAACCTTTTCGTTCAGATTATAGCCCGATTAGGTCGTATTTGTTCCATCCCGGTATGATGCTGGCGTCCAGCATCGTCACTTGTCCAAGACAGACCTAGGTGGAGCAAAATCCAACCATAATGGAATTGCGACTATAGAAGTGTTTTACTTCATGTAAGGCGTGATAAAGAACAAGGTACGCGAACGGGGATAGGAGGACCGGAACATCCGAAATGGAGACAGTGCGTCGACATCGTGGAAAGGACAATACGGAAAAGTTATTGCATGTGACAGGAGCGAAGTATGCGTCACACGCGCTCTCCCTTCCCCTGGTTTCGGCCATCATCGACGCGACATGGTCTCCAGCGCATCACAGGCAAACACAACATTTATGCCGTGGAGGAAGCGAGTCTGCGGGACCTAAATCGACGCTGTGCGCAACCGGGTCGAATATTTTCTTGCAGGTTGCAGTCCGATCAGGTCGTACTCCTTTCGTCGCGGTATGATGTTGTCGTCCAGCATCATATCTTGCCCAAGACAGGCCTTGATGGAGTATATCCAGCCCGAGTGACAATCCAACTATAAAAAATTTCGACCTCATGTAAGGCGCGATAAAGAACAAGACGGGCGGAGATAACATGAAAGGGCCGGTAGATATGAAAAGGAGACAGTACGTCGTCATCAAGATACAGCATGCACGGAGGAGTGTTCGCGTGTCGCAAGAGGGTAGAACAGTGGGTGTCACGTACACTGCTGCTTCTAGTGGTGGTCATCGTCGCCGCGACGTCATCTCCAGCGGATCACCGGCGATAATCACAATTTACACATTGGGGGGAGAGGGCCGGAGGGACCCGAATCGATGCCGTGCGCAACCGGGACGAACATTTGCTTTCAGGTTGCGGCCCGATGAAGTCGTGTTTCTTCCATCGCGGTATGGTGCTGTCGTCCAGCATCGTCACTCGCCCAAAACAGGCCTTCATGGTGGAAATCCAGCCCGAACGGCAATGCGACTCTGAAAACGTTTGACGCTATGTAAGGCACGATGAAGAACAAGCTGTGCGGAGGGACGATCCAAAGGCGGGTAGGTCTGAAAAGAGGACAGTACGTCGCCATCAAAATACGACTTGCACGACCCAGTATTCGCGTGTGGCAGGAGAGTAGTGTCGGTGAAACGCGCACTTCTTCCTTCGTGGCGGCCATCATCGACGCGACGTGGTCTCCATCGGATCACCGGCGAAAATAATATTTATGCAGTGGCGAGAGCGGGCTGGCGGCGCCCGAATCGACGATGAGCGCAACCGGGTCGAAAATTTGCTTCCAGGTTGCAGCCCGACTAGCTCGTATTTCTTACCTGGCGGCATGATACTGTCCTCCAGCATCGTCACGTACCCAAGACAGGCCTTGATGGTGGAAAGTCGTTCAGAACGGGAATCCAACTGCGAAAGCGTTCGACTTTAGGTAAGGCGCGATAAGGAAGAAGCTGCGCGGAGGTAACATGAGAGGACCGGAATATCCGAAACGAGAACAACACGTCGTCATCGAGATACGGCATGCACGGACGAGTGTTCGCGTGTCGCATTAGAGTGGTGCAGGTACACG
>JBBMKB010077498.1:0-12995 GCA_037833945.1 Alaria marginata | reverse complement strand
ACTCGCTCGGTCGATCGACCGACCGGTGGGTCGCTCGACCTCGTCGCTCGATCGACCGATCAAGCGCCGTCGCTCGGGGGGTACCTCGACCTCGTCGCTCGGTAGTTCGTTGGGCGGCCTATGGCCGCCATCGTCGCTCGCGCCATGGCTCCGTCGCTCGCGCGACCTCGCTCTTGTAGGTTAGTAAAAAATGACGTTCGGCAATTCAACCGCTATCATCACCGCAGTGCTGATATACATCTAGTAGGTTCGAACCATAGACGTCCGCTGCAAGAACTTCAGCCTTAATTTTAACTTGAACTTCGATTTTTCTACGCGTAGATAAACCTACTGCTTTCGGACATTCCTACCGGCACCTCTGGCATTTGTTTCGTCTGCTACAATGCCCCCGCGTGGATGCCGGCATGTCGCTGTAGTAGAGTGTTATCGTGGCCCAGTTATTTTTCGGTATTTATTTACGAAAAAACGAAGAAGGACCCGAGCCTGCCCGATATATATACTGCTGCCGTACGTGCTGTTGGAATTAACTCCCCGCGGCAGTATCCACCACTGCTGTGTGATTCCATACTGGTACCTGGTACCTTGCTTGGTGGATGTTTAGCAAGTTTCGTACTTAACTACCACTACATTTACTGATGGTGTACTGCTGCTGCTGTAGTGTTCCTACTACTGTACTACTGTTATAAACTGAACGTACGGACGGTACCTACTTTTGCTGCTGCTGCTGCACCGCTGCTGTACCTACTGACTGCTGTACGTACCATACGTGTCCATACCTACGAGCGGGGGTCCCCAGTGGCTCAGTTGGTACCCTCGTAAACCTTCTGGAGGCTATATTGCGGGTTCCAGTTTTTCGGGAGTGAAAAAATCGCAGTAAGCGTGGAAAGCGATACTTTTTCGCGAGTAAACAAAAATCGGACCTAACATGTTGACGAAGGAAAGGGACGGCTGAACCCCCTTCGCGATAAAAATTCAGGCATCAACCGCAGGAGGAAATGTGGAGAGAAATCTTTTGTGTTTACGTTCCCCATGTGTGACCCTGGCTCGAGCGTTGAAACATTTGGCGCCCAGAATCAATGGGACGAAAACACACACACACACACCTATTATACTTAACTAACTACTATACTGTGGTGTGTGCATCACACAGCAAGAAGGAATAAACTGATTTTGGTTACATGGTCAACGAACACAATCGTCGCAATAGTCCGCCCGCTCCCTCGCATTGCCGGCTCGATCAGTCGATCGCGCGCGCGCCGGTCGGCCGTGTGTTGCTTGGTATGTGTGCCTTTATTTGCATATTGACGGGGGATGCATGTGTGTGTTTGCTGTGTGCTTGCTTGCTGTCCGTGTTTATGTACCGCCCTGTTGTAACTGCAGTCCGCTCCGTACCTGCCTGTACCTACCATGATACGGTTTTGATGTGTGTAGGTCGCACAGCAGGAAAACGCTCCTAAAGTTACAACCACTTCTCGCTCGCTCGGTCCATCGCGCGCGTGCGCGTGTGCCCGTAGCACTTACCGGTACGCCATACTACCACGGCAAGGAAGGGGCGGTAACTACCAATAGTTTCATTGTCAAGAGGTTCGATGGTCACAATTGTCCGCCCGCTCCTTCGCATCGGTCGTTCGATTGGTCGATACCAAACACGCGGCCGACCGGGGCGCGCACGATCGACCAGCTCGACCGATCGACCGACCGCTGCGTCGCTCGACCTCGTCGCGCGGTAGTTGGTTGGGCGGCCTTTGGCCGCCGTTGTCGCTAGCGCCGTCGCTCCGTCGATCGCGCGACCGTCGCTGTTATATATCTTACATTATATGCGTCGAGTTATTAATAACACGTTAAGCTGTTGAATGTGGATGTACGTTCCTATATATATGCTATGAACACGTACGTACAGCTCCTCCACAGTTGACTTTTATGTTTTGGGCATTTTCCCAAGCGGGCTCTTTTGGCATATCCGTCGCTTTTGAGATCTCAATTGCCGAGCGTACAGGCCACCGGTTACGCCCCCCGGGATATTCGTGCGATGCACACTCATTCGAGAATGGGAACAAGCGACAAGCACCGAAAAAACCTATCGCGGATAAAACAACAGATCACGTAATATTTGACCCCCGCCTGGTGGCTATACGACCACGTGCTCAGAAACTCCTATTTGAGTGGAACCAGCGCCCCGACCCCTCCAACAGTTGGTTTACCACAATATGTCCTGTTTTCTTGGCCTGCACTCCGCAATCCAACCTGCCGTCGCCGCCGCCTTAACTGTGGATGAAATCAAGGCGGCGGATAATACATCTGTATTTTATTCGGCCTGTTGGCGAACGCGTCTATCTCCTCATTCGGTGAGTAAAAAATGACGTTCGGCGATCCAACCGCCATCACCACCAAAGTGCCGATAAATTAAGAGGGTTTCAAGCATAGACGTCCGCTGCAAGAACGACAGGCTGAGTTTTAACTTTAACTTTTCTTTTGTTACGCGTAGGTAAACCTACGGCTGTCGGACATTCCTAACGGCACCTCTGTTTGCTTACGGAGGTGCCTTTTTTGCCGCAGTGGCTTCGACAATGTAGGCTGCGCCACAAATAAGACAGCGAGACAAAGCATCAACACACACCCGATGCCAGAAAAGTAGACAGACCCGATTCCAGACATGTAACCATACAAATTGACGTACGTAACAACACGAAGTCGTCCACCGCAAGGAACATTATTTCACGACATATCTTCTGGACCAACTGCATCAATCGGTTTACAACATGTCGAAAAGGTTTGGTGTGTAACCCTCGGGTTGGGGCAAAAGGACTTTAAACATTATCAGGGACGGTCAAATACCAGCCTACTTGATCCTATGCAGGTTCTCCGTTTTCGCTCACGCTTAAAATCACGAATCAAAATACGATGGACCGGGGCCATGTCCGTTGGCTTCAAAAGCAGACTAACCGTACGAAACACCACAGTCGGCAGGAACCACAGCAGTGGCATAGACAGCACGGACACGAAAATCTAGAGAGCAATGTCAACGTCAACCTCCTTCTTGATAGGTTCCCCTGAGGGATGCCTGCCTAAGACGGGAGTCGCGTTTTCCGACCCAACCTGACGGATCTGCTCGGCGGCCGTTACGACAGTGCTCTCGCTAGGAATATTCCGTAAAGTACGGCGATCAAGGGCTTGGGGGACCCTCTCTCTGGAATCCACGCCCAAGCTTTGGACGACCCCACAAACTTTGAAGCGGCCGTCGGCGAGGTCATGCGGAGGCTGGTCCCCGTCGAGTTCCAACCGCGGCCGTTTGCGACGGATATTCGGGTTATGCGTTGAATTGGAGGCGATATCCGCATTGTCCGAAATATCGTCCTTGTGTTCGGTGTCTGGAGCAGTCGCAACATTAGTCTGTAAACTCCACGCTGGTCCTGCCGTGCGACGGCCGTTTCGAGAACGTTTGGGACTGACGAGCACCATGCCATCACAGGAGTGTTCTTTGCAGTACGCCGGAATCTTGATGCCCTCAGCACTATATGACGCACCTTTCATGCAGGAGTCATGCGAGCAACCTATAGAGCCGACGTTCGACATTGCGTTCTCAGCATGTTCCTGGCAGTACCCCGGCGTCTTGCTCCTGTTGACATTTAAGGTCAGACTCCTCGTGCAGGACGGATGAGAGCAACGTCTATCGTAGACATTCACCATGCCGTCCGAAGCATGTTTCCTGCAATACGTCGCCGACTTGTTGCCCTCCACATTGAAGTTAGGTCGCTTGAAACACCCAATCTCTGAGCAACGCTTACCGTAGATGTTCACCATGCCGTCCTCAGCATGTCGCTTGCAGTATCTCGCCTCTGTGCTGCCCTCGGCGTCAAAAGATGGAACTATCGAGCAGGCGTCATGGGAACAAAGCTTGATGGTGACGTGTACCATGCCGTCCTTGGCATGTAGCTTGCAGTATTTCCGCGTCTTGCTGCCCTCCAGGTTAAAGTAAGCTCGGTTCAAGCATGCATCATGTGAGCATAGTTTGATCATGACGTTTACCATGCCGCCCTCAGCATGTAGTTTGCAGTATTTCGGCGTCTTGCTGCCCTCCACGTTGAAGCAAGGTCGGTTGGAGCAGGCATCATGTGAGCAAAGTTTGGTAGCGACGTTCACCATGCCGCCCTCAGCATGTAGTTTGCAGTATTTCCGCGTCTTGCTGCCCTCCAGGTTAAAGCTTGCTGTCCTCGTGCAGCAGGGATTTAAGCAAAGCTTGTTCCTGACGTTGACCATGCCGTCGTCTGCATGTTGCCTGCAGTATTTACCCGTCTTGCTGCCCACGGCGTTGAAGTGCGGCCATATCGAGCACCCATCTTCTGAGCAATGCTTAGTATGAGCGTTCACCATGCCATCCTCAGCATGTTGCTTGCAGAATTTCGCCGTCTTGCTGCCCTTCATGCAGAATATAGATCTCTTCGAGCACAGGGCATGTGAGCAACGCTTGCTGGTAACGTCGACCATGTCGTCGTCGGCATGTTGCTTGCAGTATTTCCCTGTTACGCTGCCTTCGACATTGAAGGCCGGCCACTTCGAGCAGTCGTCATTTGAGCATATCTTGCTGGTGACGTTGACCATGCCATCGTGTGCATGTTGCCTGCAGTATACTCCCGTCTTGCTGCCCATTATGTTGAATGTCGGCCAACTCGAGCACTCATCCTCTGAGCATCGCTTAGCTAGATCGTTCACCATGCCATCCTCAGCATATTTCTTGTAAAATTTCGCTGTCTTGCTACCGTCCACGCTAAAGGAAGGGCGTTTCGAGAGGGCTTTACGTGCGCACAGCTTGCTTGTGACGTTTACCATGCCTTCTTCAGCATGCTCCTTGCAATACTTCGCCACCTTGCCGCCCTCTACATTGAAGATAGGTTGCTTCGAGCACGAGTTATCTGAGCAACGGTTACAATAGATGTTCACCATGCCGTCCTCAGCATGTTGCTTGCAGTATTTCGCCTTCTTTTTACCATCCACATTGAAGCTCGGCCGCTTCGAGCATGAATAATTGGAGCAACGATTAGTTAGAGCGTTCACCATGCCGTCGTCAGCATGTCGCCTACAGTACATCCCCGTCTTACTGCCCTCTACGTTAAAGTAAGGTCGGGTCGAGCAGGCGCCATGTGAGCAAACCTTGCTGCTGACGTTCACCATGCCTTTACCAGCATGTTCTTTGCAGTAATTTCCCGTCTGGTTTCCCTCGAAATTGAAGTTGGCGTACATTTGGCATTGGTCATGTTGGCAGCGCCCCATCCCAGCCCACCGTCGAACGACGACTCTCCCTTGGTCGCTCAACGGGGACGGCGTGCACAAGTGGAGCTCTCCCAGCCGGGATATAAACACCTGTCAACCGTGGGATCGTTAGCCACGACCAACGGTTAGTGCCTCGTAGTCGGAGATTATTGTCAGGTTGGGGTTTTGTTTTTTTACACTTCGCCATGGCCAAAGCACGGGCTCCTGAAAGGACATTTTTAAATGTGTCCCAAAAATAGGTATATTATTTGGACTATTGTCGGTATTCCGGGGGACATAGCGGTAAAGCCGGGACACCGTGGTGGCGTGTGGCACCGCCATCGTATCTCTCCGGCACTGCGTCGTTCATCCCGTCGTCGCAGTCACGGTCGGGCAGACCGTTGTAAAGTGGACAGTGGTTGTCCCCAGCAGTTTCATCGTGTACAAGGGCTGGTATACCTCACCAGGCACTTTGTGGGAAATGTACCTTTCTTTAAAATCTCCTGTGTTGTCGTGGTGCGTCTATCTCTTTGCCACTTTCGCGTGCACAACAACGTGTGCTCATAACGCGCGTGCGCCAAACCGTCAGCGGTTGTACAGGCGGCATGACATCATCATTGCCGATAAACCAAGCTACTATCGTGTAAGCCCTTCCTGGTTAATATATTTGATGGTTAATATATTCGTGGTAATTCAGGGTTCGTTCACTGAAAAACTGCCCAATATGGTTGAAATTACTTTTTTTTTCCTTATTAGTGTTGTCAGTTACGTGAGCCATGGGCTGTCGAAACGGTTTCGACTGGCTTCTTTGCTGTAGCAGCTGAACCACTGAGCCACTGAAACTACGACTCAGCAAGCGCTGACTGGGAGGAGTTCAGTGGTTTAGTTCATATATCGAAAAACGATTCGCCGTCGCACCGAAAACATTCTCCCGGGTTGATCAAGCCCCTAATCAACACTCGGTGTATCCTTGACATGGTCCTTTCCTCGTGGTCATTTTTATTCCTAGAGTAATTCACTGCACTTCCGACCATTATGGTCGAGTGTTCTTGGATCGTGGTTTTCTTTACGTACTTTACTATATTTTGTCCCAGAATAAGGCAAACACGAGGTGGCCCGAGAAACTTAGTTTTTTTACATTCATGAAGAACAATACAAGTCCGGCGTTTCGAATCCACCATGGCTTAACGGTTTAATCAATATAACGAACGAAAAAAATCTGGGGTTCCAACTCCAGCCAAGATGGTAATTCCCCTATAAATTGGGAAACAAAAAATAAAAGCACGTGGAGAGAACGGCGATAGTACAACACTAGACCATGAAAGTCGAAGATGAAGTGAATCACTGTAAAACGCAACTCACAACGACAAAAAGACCATAAAAAATATGCAATCTGCTGAGTACGGGCTTGATCAGCCCCGGAGAAACTTATCGGTCGGAGAGCGAATTGAGCACATAGGTAAATGGTTTGCTCGTTATGAAGGCGAAACATTGACTGACTTAGTCAAAGCTGACTAGGTGGCTCAGTGGTTAAGCCTTTAGAACGAAAATACCCTTATTCCCGAAGATCGTTGTTGAATGGTTGATACCGCCACTCAAGTTAGAGGTCATACAGGGAAACGATGCACCCCGACCGTACGATGATTCCGAAACCCAGACGTCAAACTTGACTCACGGCCCCATCCGCTGAGGCACAGACTATACCCGAGCATATTCAGCAAAACGATGGGAATGTGCCTTCAGCACGTAACGCGCCTACTTATCGGTGTGAACAATTCGCTTCTGAGTTGCATTTATATGCATTAAACTGTTCCAGCTTCGTGGGAGTTTGTTTTTTCCGTGCTGGGGTGTGCCAGGAATAATTTTATGTTTACCATCCTCTGCGTTGACGCTTCTACAGGCGGTACGGAGGCGTCAAGGGAGACCGTCTTTACGCGTTTCCGGCCAAACCGAGCACAAAACACCACAAACTCGAGACCATGTGACTGGTACAAGGCATAATATGTTCACGGAGAATCTTAGCGTTGGGAATTAAGGTGTATCCCAACCCGGATTCGAGACGTGAGAGACGAGACTGGAGCGGACCAAAAACATCCTGAAGATCGCAGCTGGAGCAGCAATTTTGTGTTTTTGCAGCTTGAAGAGATGAACCTCTCCGGCGGATCTACGCGGAGGAAGCTGGCCACAAGTTTACCATTTGGGCGGTTATTTCTTCTACGATCCCTATTCCTTGCTATCTTGTTGCGCGTTTTAGTTAAGTCGTGTGTTCGTCGACCATTTAAAGCGTCAACCAGTTGGAAATATGGGTCTTTAGGTTGGTCTTCTCGTCGTTTCTATGATACTACGTACACGAAAAAGAAACAAAAATCCTTCAAGGACAAGAACACGGCTTTGCTCAATGAAAACCAACCACTGTTATAGTTTATACCTAAGAAAGTCCCGACAGACACATATCGAATACGGCTTGCAGAAATGAATAACTGGGCAAAAAAGGGCAAAAAATATAAAAACAAAGGTTAGGTTCTTGAATATTTTCATCGGTTGTTCGAATCCAAACATTTGTGTAACATCTCGCTGGCCAAACTTTTCCTTATACTCCTAAGTCGTCCGCATCGTTTTGCGAAACGCCACGTGGCGCCTACTTTCCATCTCATTCCTTGGCAAACCCCTGCGGCCAGAAACAAAAATGTTAGCCTCTTCGCCATGGGGGCGGAGCGGACTGTTCGAACCCCTAGCAAACATGTACATTGTCCTAACAACACGACCACAAACGAAACGGAAATCACACACATACAATCATTACGGCTGTTTCAAATTTGAGAGCTTAGACCGGTGCTGGTTGAAGCCGATAGGTTGGCAAAAAAATAAAAATCCGAAAATCCCGGCCGAACTTTGCCTCGACGGTCGTTTATGGGCCCGACTTTTTAGAAAACCGTTTTGGGACTTTTCCTTCGTCAAAAATGGATTTCTCGCGGCGATGTTGGCCAAGATCTGGTTGACAAACTCTCCACCTTGTGTTTGGTTAAACGCGGCGAGATTTCGTGTCCTCGACACGCTTGGCTCAACGAAATCAACGACAATGTCTAAATTTCGCAACCTGGCGAGCTTCTTAGCGGCTCCGACCCACTCTTCGTGTACAGTGCAGACACTGCCGCCGGTGATGTGTAGCGGGCGCCGACCAGGCTGTTGTCGAAAACACATTTGGTGGCTGGTGTGTGGGAAACGAAGAGCAAATGTCTCAATCATCTCCTATAGGGCAAAAAAAAAGGTTTGAGAAGTTTGTTTTCGACGACCGCATGAGTCCGCGGGCGACCTCTCGCGCCCTAGAGCATGGATCAACATGAACTCTTATTAGCTGTCACTTACACTCATGTGGCTTTGTCCGGAACAAAGAGGGCTGGTCGTGGGTATCCTCTATCTTGAGATCGATGGTCAGTCATTGTTGCTGGACAACGCTGGCCGTTCGTTGATAGAAACTAGCGAATTAGGCCGCTTGATAAACAACTTATGGACCGAGAGGGGGAATTTGCTCGGTGTAAGGTCACAGTGTTTTGATGGCTCGCTTCGGCGAAAAGGCATTATTCGCGAGTTGTGTGTTGGTGGGACTTTAACCACAGTGTGTTTGTGGCTCGCTTGGCGGCAAGGCAGTTTTCGGGATTCGTGTGTTGGTGAGACCTTAATCACAGTGTGTCTGTTGCTCGTATTGGCGAGATGGCAGTTTTCGGGATTCGTGTGTTGGTGGGACATTTAATATATGTTTTGGTGGCTCGCTTTGGCGAGAAGGCAGTTGACGGGAGTCGTGTGTTGGTGGGACCTTAATCACAGTGTGTTTCGTGCTTGCTCTGGGGAGATGGAAGTTATCGGGGTTCGTGGGTTGGCGGGACTTTAATCACAGTTTTCTGGTGGCTCGCTTGGGCGATAAGGCAGTTATTGGAAGATGTGTGTTGATGGGATTATTCTTGTGGCTCGCTTTGTCGAGATTGCAGTTTTCGGGAGTAGCGTGTTGGTGGGACTTAATCATATGTTCGGCCGGCTCGTTCTGGCGAAAAGGCAGTGTGGAGTGCAAAAGGATTGTTCAGAAGTAACAGCAGGAGTAGTAGTACCAGTTATAGTAGTGCAGAAGATGTAGCATAATATAGGGAAGCACGTGCATATATATGTCAGCGCCATCAAGTGCAAAAACAGCAGCAGCGGTAGTGCGGCATTGAGTGGGGCAGAGAGCAGAGTAATAATATGATGGGCAACGACTAGTATTTGTGAATGTGGACAGCAGTAAGGAAGTCGCTATGAAAGTGCAGACAGACATATAGTGTGAGCATACCACCAGGCAGAAGTTGATAGTCATATCAAGAGAAACAGTAGGAGCGCGGCAGTCTTTCTAGTACGAGGGCAAAATGAGTACAGCGTGAATATGCACGCTATAACATGTAGTGCGAGCACAACACCAGACAGAACATATACCAGCAGTGCCATCAAGCGTTGTAACTGTGTGGCAGGGGGGTCTTCTTCGCGCCTGACGCACAGAGGTACCTCTGAAACCGAACCCCCCCTGTGTTTGCCGTTGACTTGTGTTTGACATGGTGATTAGTGGTCGAGAGGGCTCGGCAAGCTAGATCAGGTACAGTAGAGAAGCAGCAGGTGGACAAGTATCATCAGTACTTAGAAGGAGAGAAACAGAGTATCACCTGTAATTAGTGGGAGGACAACAGCTGTAGCACCAACGCCAAGAGTAGGAGGCGTAGTTTACATTGTGTGTCGTACGCACAGCACTGAAAGCACAGGAACAGAACACGGACGTCTCACACACATGACAGCAAAAAAAGCACATACAAAAACATACCCACCCACAGAACACACTCAGCTCAGCAGCAGCACACAGCGCGCACACAGACACGTAGGTGGGAACACGTTGGCAGAGTGCCGGTGGGCTTAAAATCGGTGGTCGCAACCGCTCCAAATCAACCGAAGAAGAAAACATACGAAATAATGTGGATCAATTGACGAAACGAGACGAAAAGCAGAGCGATGTCGTTGCTGTGAAATTCGAATATGGGTTTCAGGGAGATATGGAGGGACAATATGTTCAGGACTACGTGTCCTGTGCACAGCGCAGGGACATAACACAGAACCCGCACACACATGACGGCAGCAAGGGCACACATCACAACATACCCACCGTCACCAAACACACAGAACAGCAGCAGCAGCACATAGGACGCACACAGACATGTTGGTGGTAGTGCGTTCGAAAGGTGCTGGGGGGCCCTAATCTATGGCTCGCTACCGTTCCAAAATCAGCCGACAGGAGATGTGTGTTGTTGGTAGTGCGTTTGCAGGGTGTTGGTGGGCCCAAAATCGGTGGATCGCTACCGCTCCAAAACTAGCCAAAGGGAGATGTGCTTTGGTGGTAGTGTGTTGGGAGGGTGTTGATGTGCTAAAAAACGCAAGAAAAAAGGCAAGGGCCATTTTGCTGTTGTTGCTTTTTAAAACTTGTGGTACAAAGTTACCATATCTGATTATTATGTGTTCCCGAATACGGCTGACACTCAGCCTTGTTGTGACGGGCCGACCTGCACACGCAACATACTGCTTTTTGGGTGAGATATCCCGGAGTATGAGTGATGCGACCAAAGTAGCCTGCCCGTTTCTTTCCTGCCACTTCAATCACGCACACGCATCTCAATAATACACTGTGTGTGTTTTGATAAGCCGCTTTTTCCATCCATCGACATCGAGCACACCCGGTCAGCGTCCGTGCCGATTCGCCATCGAAGAGAGAGCCGAAAGCTCTAGAGTCACACACATGAAGACAGGTAGGAATATAGCAAGCACGATCGTGATATACCAGGTACACATCGTATACCTGGTACCCATGTTCGTGGGCTCCAGGTTGTCTTGCTGCAGCATGCCGGACGGGCTCTAGGCATAATCAAATCGTCATTTTGCACCAACAATTATCGGTGAACCTCTGTCCGCTTTACAATGTATATTTTCCCATTGTTGTTCCTTTAAAGCCCGTCCAAACCAGGAAAAATTATCGGGGAAAACTAACTGAAAGAATAAACGAAAAGCAGAACTGAAGATGGCAGACACTAGCAGTACAGATTCCGATACCTCCCTTTATACTTTTCGTTTTTTTCAAAAGCATTTTTTGTTTTTTTTTAAATGAGGGTGAAGTTACCGAAGTATGGGATAAACAGCGCGAAAAGGAAGCTCGGCAAGCCCGTGACGGGTGGCGTAGTGGGTGAGGCCTCGTGACGCTGCCGATGGGCTTGTCCGCCATCGAAGCCAGCATATATGAGCAAGGTTTGTCCAACCGGTGGCTATGCAAGGAACCAGAGGGCAAGGACGTAGCTGTAGCGAGATATTTTTCGATAACGGTGCCGCTAGATAATCCAACCCCTGACGACGAGTAGTGACGACCATACCGCAACTTCCAGCGCACTTCCGCTGAAGCGCGTTAGACCACGAGTACCGCCTGCCCTCTGGGTTGCCTTGGGTGTTAGAGTCGAGTGTGACCAGCTGCATTGTGGGGCGCATTCGCCGCGAGTCGGTGTGCTTTGGGTGTCTTAGTTGCAGTCGTGAGGTGTAGTCGCAGCGGATATTTGTCCACCCTTGGGTTGGAGGAAAAATCTACCAAAAACAGCCACAGGAGCACCTTGTAGCAGCGCAAGGCCTGGATCAGTCTGACCTGCATCACCGGTATCCGGGCTCGCGTGTTTCGTATGTTGCAATGGACCGATATAGTGCACCACGTCTTGCACGTAATCCGCACATGCCACGAGACAACAGAGTCGACCGCTGGTGTAGCACAGCAGGAGTGACGACAAACATAAGAAGGTAGAAATATTCTCTGCTGCTCTGCCGCCGTGCTGGCGCTGAGCATACCATACAGCAGTCTCACTTGTCATTTTGTGCACAGACTAGCCAGCAGCGAGCATCCGAGCGAGCTGCGTGTGAGGGTGGGACTCACGCTTGACAGAAAATGATGCAACCTTGCCGCCTAGTGTATCCCAGCCATGATGTATCATGCACATGCCAGGGCCGGCATCAGTATCATGCACATGCCAGGGCCGGTATCTGCGGTAACCTCCACCCGATGATGTAGTCGACCGTTTATCACACTGCTGTATACGGTATATAAAAAAATGATTTTTCGCTGCTGCTGCTGCTGCTGCTGCTGCTGCTCTGTGCCAGCTTTGGTATTTACCGGCACACCGTTCCATGTATACACGGTACAGTAATTGATTGTTTTTGCTGCTGCGGCTTTGCGCTAGCTTTGGGGTGTACCGGTACACTGTATACGGTACCATAAAAATCGTTTTTTTCGCTGCTGCTGCTGCTGCTCCGTGCAGCTTTGTCGTGTTGACTGCAATACAGCTATGATACTAGGTACAATAGTGAGTTTCGGAAAAAATATTGAAAGATAAATAGATTGATGCTCATGGGCGGTTGCTCATGGTCCAGGTATACTTCCAGGATTATGAATACGAAAATATGAAACAAAAAATATGTGCTCAGGTAGACGAGAAGGAGGAAAAAAGCAAAAAGCTGACGTATTTGGAATATAAAAGAACGCTGCTGTGTTCTCGGGTAAGAAACGTAAGCTGTGCGCTCGAGTAGCAACGAGCTTGGAGCTTCGTGTCGATCTACCCCGCATGGTGCTCCACCACCTCCAACCGTGACCTGCTCCCTCTGCTTCTCCACCCCTATCACATATTGACTGCCATCGCCGCCGCCCTCTTTGC
>JBBMKB010077487.1:0-13000 GCA_037833945.1 Alaria marginata | reverse complement strand
TTCCCGATCCATTTTTTGAAACCGTCCCGTCCCATCCCACCAAGAAATCGTGTACTCCCATCCCATCCCGTCAAGTTGATAGCTTCCCGCATTCCCGACCCGTTCCCATGCCGCAGTAAGTAAACGGGATTTTTTTCCCATCCCGTTGGTCGGGAAGACCCCAAAAAATTCCCACCTGCGGCGGGCAAGACAGTCCCATCCCGTACCGCGCGGTAGGTACCGCGCGTACCCCTGGAAATAGCAGGGATCCGCGCGGTACGGGATGGGACTGTTTCGCCCGCCGCAGGCGGGAATTTTTTCGGGTCCTCCCGACCGACGGGATGGGATTTTTTTCCCGTTTACTTACTGCGGTATGGGAATGGCTCGGGAAAGCGGGAAGCTATTAACTTGACGGGATGGGATGGGAGTACACGATTTATTGGTGGGACAGGACGGGACGGCTTCAAGAAATGGATCGGGAACAGGTCGGGAAGTCGGTCAGGAACATAGTCGGGAAATTAGTCGGAAATACGGTCGGGAAATCGGTCGGGAAATCGGTCGGGAATGTGGTCGGGAAGTGGTCGGGAATATGGTCGGAAAATCGGTCGGGAAAGGGTTGGGAGCACGATCGGGAACACTGCTGCTGCTGTACGAGCTGGGCCAGCGAAGAACAGCTTTTATATTCGTCCTGCGTGTTCTCAGTCATTTTGAACCATTATGCCTCCAATTTTGGCAGCAGTGTAACTGGGCCCGCAGCGCATTTGCCGACGTTACGTAGATTTTTTGGAATCCGATTTGATTTCGTTGAGAAATTTGAGAAAAAAAACTGTTTTCCGTCGGCACTAATTTTAAAGTCTACACGAAAATCCGACAAAAAATGCCGCTGGTACTCGGTGTGAACCTTCCTTGGGGCATGGCACAACTGAAATAAGCACCACATGGTTGCTTTAATTATATGCTTATAATAAGCAAGCCGAAAAATGCGTATCATATATATGTGCTTCGTACGTATGATATGTATGTATGTTATGTACTCGCAAGTACTAAGGGGAGTCGCATACCTATATACCCTTCATGAGGACATATAAACCCCCCGTAAAACGCGCGATCGATGTATCACACACAGCTTTTGCGAAGTGAGGTTCGACGAAATCCTCGATCTCACAGCTAGAGTGTTTGTAAATTTTTTTATATAGTATACTGGTATGCCGGGGTACGCATCACGCGTTGTTTGTATTTGTACATCATGTGTGTGTGTGTGATATCATATCATACTCCGAGTCGCCGATGTTGTTCTCACTCATCGTGTTCATAATCAAGTCCGTTGTCGCAGGACACAGGACGGGCTCCATACTGCTGTCCCACACTCCATACCTCAGCAAAACAAAACAAGTTCGTAGTGTTGGTAAGCAACTAAAATATGCATGCTTAATCAAAGTTTTTTGGCTTGCTCATGATAAGCATATTAAAAAAAAACATGTCGTGCTTATTTGCTTATTTTGGCTACATGGATTTTAGTATGGTATACTAAACGCGATACAAAATAAGTGCATGCGTTTTAGCATGCACATCGTAAACTCTATACAAACAAAAAGTGTAGGTATGTGTTTTAGAGTATAATACCTGAAAAATAAGACATCTCTTCCAGCAATCTCCGCTCTTGTTGTTCCATCCAATGTATATGGTATAATCCAGTTGCATCAATGGTCATATGATGGGAATAACTGCCTCAATAGTGCGATGCGGGATGGGACAAACTCTGTGCGAACGTCGGGATGGGATGAGAACAACTGTCGGGCGGGAACCAATCGGGACGGGAACAAGACACCTTCCGGCGGGATGGTAAACACTGGGAACACGCCTACGGCGGGATGGTAGACGGTGGGGACAGAAACCAACGACGGGAAAGGTCGGGAAATCGCGGTCGGGAACGAAATATCCCGCGGTTTCCCGTTCCCATCCCGTACCGTTCCCATCCCGACCACTTTTTCCCGTCCCGACCTTTCCCGCGCGGATCCCTGGGAAATAGTTGGATAGTTGGCACCGCCGCAACTGACTATAATACCTAGTCAGCCGTTTGGGTAATCACTAGTATCATTAGTAGTAATCATATGAATACCCAAACCGTCCTTGTATTTCCGGACAGAGCGGTATTCCATATTCCACGATACCCGTACTGTCAAGTACCAGCATACTGCTTGTACTGGCATGGTGTTCGTGCTTCTACAGCTGGAGCGGAATCTGTCGTTTGACGAGATATCCTTCCCAATACACACGGAAACCCTTCCATTCCCTCAATTATATAGCACAATAACCCATGGTTTACTCATGTACTTCCTACAGACAACAAAGTCTACCGTCCGTGTCGGAGGGCTGTCGTCCGAAAGGTCACCACGTCACCACTTGATCGGACTTATAAGAGAGTCGCTGTTCGTGCTTCTGCAGCTGTACATCCTGTACCAGTATCTGTCGTTTTTGACGCGACATCCTTCCCAATATACATGGAAAACCCTCCATTCTGTAACGCAATACCACATATTTGCCCCGCACTTCCTCCAGACAACAGCCGCATCTACCGTCCGTGCCGGAGGGCTGTCGTCGGAAAGGCGACCACTCGATCGGTCCATCGATCGGACCTATCCTTATCATCAGAAGATGTCGCTAACCTGCGCGAAGCGATTGAGAAAGGAGATGCACAAGCTGCAAAGTTCTCCCCCAGACGAAGACATCCGGTTGTGCGCGGACGAGGACGATTTTCGGCAGTGGAAGGCGCACATCAGGGGCCCACCGGACACACCGTTTGCGGGAGGTGAGCATACAAATTAGGACTTTTGCATAAGGTCTTAACCCGTCTTATCCCCTTCGGGACCCATGAAAAACGAAAAAAACAAGAGGGCCGATGCTATCCAGGGATTTGCACGGGTCGGGTCACTTCTCGCGGGTCGGGTCGTGTTAGGGTGACACGACCCTACCCGTGACGTTTGAAAACCTGCAAATCCGACCCGACCCGACCCGACCCGTGATATTTCGAACACACCCTGACCCAACCCGACGAACCCGCGAGAGTTTGAAAACCTCCTGACACGACCTGCGGGCCGGATCATGACCCGTGAAAAGGGATTATGTCCCTGATGTTATCACCTGTCTAGGAAGAGAGAGTTGTGCAGCTCCTTATGGACCCCCCCCCCCCACACTCCAAGGGCCAAGGCTGGTTCATGTTGCCACAGTTTTGCTGTAATCGCCTTTGTTTCGTCGTTTTTTCCCCCTACAAGTCCTAAAAGGGATTTTATTAGTACGGTGTGTTAACTCTCATGCGGTACCTCGTTGATACTGCTGTAATACTGCTGTAGTGGGCGGACGTAACTACTGTAGTACTGCAACAGCTAGGGCTTGGAATTGGCTGGACTTGGCGACTAGTTATTTGTTAGGTGGCAAGAGAACATGTTTTATTCGATTCGCTAAGCAATGCGCACCTCGTGCACGCACGCACCAGGTGTCTACGAGCTGAAGATCACCGTGGGGCTGCATTACCCAATGGTGCCTCCGACAATGATGTTCGTGACCAAGATATTCCACCCCAACATTCACTTCAATGTGAGCCGCGTACGTACTTTAATTCATCTACGCTGATTGTAGGGAGCTGCTGCTGCTGGAGCGTTGATGCTGATCGATTCATCTATGTTTTGAGGGTCAGCAGTTCGGGGCTGACTGCTGTGCTGTTGTGTTCGTTCGGAATTGTTGATGCGGGATTTCCACACGTACGAAGAGACTTTCACTATCACCCCTGCTGGCTGATGCGCTGGGGTTTGAATCCCAGCTGGTGTATTACGCAACATGTTTTTTTCCAACACGACGCCCTTGATAAATACCGTTACACTTCACCCACTATAAAAACAGGTTTCTCTGCGTTTTCTTCCTTCCCCGAGCGTGCGAAAGCGCGGGTTGGCGAAACTAGATGAAAAGTATTACTGCTTCATTTTCCATCCGATAATGTTTGCGTTAGTTTCAACAATAAAAAGCACGACGAAATAGCCGAAAGCGAAGACCACGAAAAGTACAAGCGTAAAACAATGCATCCAACAACCAATAAATCCTCGATGGTAATTTTCCATCCGATAACGTTTGCGTTACTTTCAACAAAAAAAAATATGACGAAAAGCCGAAAACGAAGACCACGAAAAGTACAAGCGTAAAACAATGCATCCAACAACCAATAAATACTCGATGGTAGTCGATGGGCAGAGGAAAGGCCAACCCCCAGTGCGCAACAAAACTGAAGGCAAGTACTGGGGGAGAGAAGGGAAGACATCTGTCGCCACGGCGTGACCAGAAGACCTTTGCGGGTACAGTTCCAACAGGTTGAGTTGGAAAGTATAAGCGATGAGAAAAAAATGCAAAATATCGGATGCTGTTCGACATTGTTTGCGCACTGTCTGTACCTTTGTGCCACGCCAAAGCACGGCAGACTGCAGGACAGATGACCCCCACGTGGTCGCTCGCTGTTCAATCTCTGTCACAGTGGCGCTGCTTGTACATAGCAATGCTCAATAACGCATGACTATACGTATGTGGTCGTTTTAGGTTGCGTTTATACTATGTAACAGCAAAAAAATGCTCAAACCCGTTCGCAACCTTAACCCCTCTAAGCTTCCACCCACAATATAACAGCAAAAAAATGCTCAAGCACATTGGCAACCTTAACCCCTCTAAGCCTACACCCACGATGTGGGGATAAACTACTTGAAAATAGAATGAGATAAGTCTGCAGTAGTATAAAGGGTAACCTTGCCCTCTGTAGTCTTGGTACCCCACGGTCGCGAGCGACTAACGTATTGACCCTCGCCGGCGCCCTCTCTCTTGCCTGTCTTTGCGTGCGCCAGACTGGTGAGATATGCCTCAATATTCTCAAGAAGGAGTGGTCTCCTGCCTGGAGTCTCCAGGTGCGTCGCTGGCAGCAGTATAGCGGTGTGGGCTCCTATCCCGATGCAGCCGTAGTACATGATACTTACTATTACGGGGGACCATAGGAAATAGGACCAAAAAATGTTAGTAAAAATAGGGTAATATATAGGTTTTTCTATGTACCGTAGGTCCTATTAACTATGGTCCTCCGTAATAAGATGCCGACAACGGTAGTGCGGGCTCTTGTCGCGGTACAGCTGTCGTACATGACACCTATATGTGATACACTAACAAACCGAGATAGAAGTGTGTGCTCTGTCAAGGTACAGCTGTAGTACATGACACCTATATGTGATACACTAAGCAACCGAACACTAAATAAGCCAGGCCGAGATTTACTTGGAAGAAATAAATCCCGAGTCGTTTATCGTGGAGTTAGTGTAGAATACACCCCTTTCCCGAGTATGAAATCCAGGCTGGGCCAGCATCCCAGTTTCTTACGATAGATAGGCGTCCTGTACTGTACAGTGTCCCAAGATGTGTTCCATTTGGAGCCCGTGTGATGACCCATACTTTTATACTCTATAGTTATAGTAGGTGCCAAATCTCCCCGTGTGTGTTTTGTGTACTACAGTAGTTTGTGTGTCGCGTTCCAGAAGTAATAACCATGTTATACCTACTGCAGTATTACCTTGCAAAAATACGCATGCTCCGATAAAGTTGTGATAACCCCCGTAATAACCCCCGTGACCCCTGCGATAAATGTTCCATACAGTACAGGACACCTAGTAAGAAACAGAAACACTGACCCAGCCTGGGTTTCTTATTTGGAAAAAGGGTGCGTTCTACACTAACTTCATTATAACTGCTCCCGAATTTCTTATTTTCCCATAACGCTATCAGCCTGGGTTTCTTATTACCTTGTTTCTTATTAGGTGTCCTGTACCGTATTGTGATTTCTTACCCACCTGTTGCTTTCTGCTGCTTTTTCGCAGGGTGCCTGCAGGGCGATCTTGGCGCTTCTTGCACACCCCGAGGCCGACAGCCCCCTCAACTGCGATGCAGGTATTTCAGAGAACGCGTGCTATGTTATGACGGGGATCCATAGTAAATAGGACCTACGGTACACACAAAAACCTATATATTTACATATTTTTAGCAACAATATTTGGTCCTATTTACTATGGTCCCCCGTAATATTACGGGGATCTATAGTAAATAGGACCTACGGTACGCACAAAAACCTACATATTTACATATTTTTAGCAACAATATTTGGTCCTATTTACTTTGGTCCCCCGTAATAGCAGGAACACAAAGTCGGCCTATGTACGACTTGCTTGAGTCATGTGTACTATTTTGGCTTTTTTTGTGATTTCCTGAGTTTTTTTTCTTGCGCTCTGGAGCGAGCCCACTGAGACTACCAACCCAACGAAACTGATCGTACTACAGGACTAAAAACGACCGCTCACGAGTACCGTATTCGATCGCTTTTAACGAGACTGGCCGCTGTTAGCAAGACTGATCTCTGAAACAAAGCTGATCTCTGAAACAAAGCTGATCGCTCTCAACGAAATTTTCTTCTGTTCTCAAAACTGTTTGCCCTTAACAAAATGAAATGCTCTCAACGAAACTGGTCGCTCTTAACAAAACTGATCGCTCTTAACGAAACTGGCCGCTCTCAACAGAACTGACCGCTCTTAACGAAACTGACCGTTCATGCTCGCAGGGAATATGGTGAGGGCAGGCGACATGAGAGCGTTTCGCTCTGTGGCCTGTTTGTACAAGGAGGAGCTAGCTTCCAAGGAGTGGCCGCCAAGTTGTTACACTGGGAGTTCGTGGTGATAAAAGGGCATGTGTATGTGTTTGTACAAGGGGAAGCTGGCTTCCAAGGAGTGGCCGCCTAAATATTATACTGGGAGTTCGTGGTTATAGGAGGGCATGTATGTGTTTGTACAAGGAGGAGCTGGCGTCCAAAGAGTGGACGCGAAGTTGTTACCTTGGGTGGCGATAAAAGGGCGTGCATGTGGCCGCCAAGTTGTTGCCTTGGGAGTTCGTGGTGACAGGAGGGCATGCATGTAGATATTTGGACACGCCCCATGTTGGATTATTTATCGGCCAACTTGTGCATCCTCATCCACTTTCTGCTTGGTGTTTTTCTTTGCTTGTATCGCGAGTGGTCCATTCGGCGCACCGTCTATTTTTTTGTGGCCTCCTTTGATGGCGGATGGACAAACGGAAAGGCGGCTGTACAGTAGACTGTTCCTTCGACTGCGGGTATGCTTGTAAGTACACCTGGAAGAAGTGTGCTGTGGTAGGGGTGATGAGGCTCCTTGCTTGAGGAGCTCCGCACCTGACCGAAAAACGGTTCGTGAGTATATACAAAAGTGTAAGCCGATGAACAATCTCATGGCCTAGGGGTACAACCACTAGTATTCCCAAAAACGGTTCGTGAGTATATACAAAAGTGCAAGCCGATGCACAATCTCATGGCCTAGGGGTACAACCACTAGTATTCCCAAAAACGGTTCGTGAGTATATACAAAAGTGCAAGCCGATGCACAATCTCATGGCCTAGGGGTACAACCACTAGTATTCCCAAGAACGGTTCGTGAGTATATACAAAAGTGCAAGCCGATGAACGATCCCATGGCCTAGGGGTACAACCACTAGCGTAAAAAATCCAACGATATTGGACATATGCTACGGTCCTATACTGTAATCAGTATAATAACACCATTAGTATTTGCCTTCTGAGGTATGTTGTCTCACTTGAGGAGTATTACTGTATACCTCACCCAAAAACAGATTCGGAGCAAACTGAAAGTGCGGCCCGATGAATAAACCCATGGCCTAGGTATACAGGAACGACTTTTTATAAAACAGGAAAATGACATTCCGTCGATTTTGGGTTAATCCGTCGATTTTGGGTTAAGGAGCCCCATCACACAGAAACATTGTATCCGAAAAGTGCTATTAATAGTACCTCTATCGCAGCACGCGTCGTTGGGTAGTTCTTTAGTCTAACTACTAGTAATAGTAATCGAGGAGCCTCGTTAGTGAAAAAAAAACGGTAGAGGTGGCCATTTGCGTTGGTTGCGGTGGCAGTTTGGGTAACCTATTAGACCTACCAAGATTGGAGGTTGCCCATAAATTACAACGTGCTTCGTACGTTGTGGCACCTTGGGAATGTCGGCCCAACGTACTGAGGTTGGGTTTTAGCGATAGCTTGCCGCAACCAAGGCAAACGGCCACCTGTGTATACTTCACCAATATCTGCTTTTGAGCAAACTAAAAGTGCGACCCGATGAAAACATCCATGGCCTAGGTATTTCTTTAAAACAAACTTGCTGAACCAGAATGTCCCTCTGAAATGTTGGGTTAAGGAGCCCAGTCAATCAGAAAGTAGTTTAGTCAGAAATTTCTACCTCTATCGTTGCATGAGTCCAGTGAGAAAAAGAACGGCCGAAAAATGCTACCCCTATCATAGCACGCGGCGGTGCCAGTTTGTCAGTTCTCCATCATGTCAAAGCTCGAGGACTACCCTAAGCTGTTTACTGTAATTTCGCGCCTTCTCGTGGTTTGGCACTGTATTCAGCGCGAATCAGACCGAAATTCAGGTCTCTTCCGCTTCCGAATAAGTGATTTGAAGTAAGCTTCGCGCACTGCCATGCATTGCGTCAAACATTGATGGACGATGTTCAGTCGTAGACCCATTCATGCTGTGGTATTCATAAACGCGGCATGGAGTATCTAAGTTGCACGCTAGGCTGCAACCGGTGCAGCATCACCCCCTGAGCTCAGAAGGAATGTAAGCGCGAGAGAGGCGATTTTTCCCCAGTTTACTCGGGTCTTCTATAACGGAAATAAGTCCCCATGTGTCCGATTTGCTCTCATTTGCAACTTTCTCAACACGCATCGAGGATTATATTTCTCGTTGTTGCAATTGGTAACCTCGTCGTACGACCGTCCAACGTACTAATTAAAAAGTACACGGGGAACTCATATCATTGGCGCCGCGTTAGTACAGTACCAAACGAGTGCGACTGAGGACCCCGAATATTGACCGATAGGCAAC
The DNA here is from genome assembly GCA_037833945.1 of Alaria marginata. Taxonomy (NCBI): domain Eukaryota; class Phaeophyceae; order Laminariales; family Alariaceae; genus Alaria; species Alaria marginata. Next base: position 4,041 of record JBBMKB010077487.1, on the reverse strand, counting down.
AGCTTGGGTGCAGTTTGCCTGCTGTTAATCGGTCGGTTGGCTAGTACTGGCAAGCTCTTTGTCCGCTGGCCTTCTCTCGGCTTGCGAGCTTCTCCTGTCCACTTGTGATATCATGTTGCTTACGCGTGCAGTACCATTTCCGTGTTATCCCTTATCCCTTTTAGAAGTGTCCTCCTGTTTCGGGGATACATCACTTAAAATTAGAGTTAGCTGCAGTATTTGCTTCCTTCCAGCTCGGTATTCGTATCATAGCAACAACCCTCCGACGTCTTGAAGGTTCTGCGTCTGTTGAGCTCGCGTCCAACCATCTTCTCATACGTCATACTTCTCTACTGCTAGTTATCGTACCCACCGTAAAGGATGTGCTTCGCGCGTTGTCAGCATGGTTAGACAACGCATTTGTTTTCAAATTTGACGTAGTGCACCCTCTTGATGCCTTGCGGCACATCGCCTGGATCAGCACGTGCCGCAAAAACAACGGCAACCCGCGCACTGTTCGTGATTGAAAACGACCACCCTGGCACCGGCGCGGCTGGGTGACTGGCCTGCCATCGGCTCTTTGCCTCTTACACCACCCCCTCCAGCGCCGTGCTCTGTCGTCCTGCCATACCGCGCTGCCTTCAACCCCCCCGCGCGGTCGCAAGCGTTATTTCCCCAGACTTTCAGAGCTCGTTAATTTTTCGTGGAAGGCGACTCTCCCTCTCGGCTTCCCCCCCCCGCCCCACGGCGCTTCGCGCTTGGTGCACGCGATGTCTGCCTGGTCACTGAAAACCCGATGTACGCTGTCCCGGTATTGCAGGAATGCGACGGTCTATGGTCATACGAATACGGCTATGCATGATGAAATGAGTACCCCCCCCCCCTCATTCCCGCCCCTTCCTGGCGCCTCTCCCCACTCCCATTCGGGCCTACATGTTATTGAAATGTCAGTGCGCGCGAAGTACAGCGTGCTCTCAATATACTTTTTTCCTTTCCTAGCTTGGTACAGCAGGAAGTAGCTTGGAGTGCGCGCCAGGTTTTGTGCCGGTTCAAGCACAGCTTGGTCCAACGAGAACGAGACGGTGTGTAACGGGCAGGAGGGACTATCTTGCCGCGCATTTCCCCCAAAGATCTTTACGTGTCCACGGCACGGGTGTCACGATATTGTTACGTAGGTACGTGTTGTAACTGACGATAGCAGAAAAACGGTCCTGGAATACGGACGTCCACAATCCCTAACAACTATACTACAGTAGGTGAGTAGGTGAATGGTGGGACCTCCGCTGGAATGTATCCACGCGACGGTTGGGTCGATAATCTGGCCCTCACATGTTCATGTTTTCTTTCATGGTATGTTATACTGCATACGGCGTGGATGCGGTGCCTGCTGAGAAGTGCCACACATTGTCTGCTCCTTTGTTTCAGGCAAACATCATGCACCGCGCGCTTGGGCCACCGCATATCTTTGGCACCTGGCTTCGGATGATGAAACGGCAAGGGGAGCAACCGAAAACAAACGGGCAAATCATCCCTCCTTCGTAACGCCGACTATTATTGTTGGAACTCCATGATTTTTTCGTTTTCCCCACGCGGTGCAACACAACACCTCAACACCCACACTACCACGTTCATAGACGACAGCGCAGACAGAGCTGAAAGGCAGAGTTTTCCTTGAAGTGGGTGGAACATCGTCACCCATGAGTGTCCCCGGCCTGTTTGTGCCAACCTACGGGAAGAAGGAGGCTGCTGGACAAGCTTCAGCAGAAAAGCAAAAGGCGAGCAGCAGGGTGCTGCCCCCGAAGCCGGCTGCACCTCAGCCGAAGACCAAGCAGTCAGGGCCTGGGCTACCTTCGCTGGTGTTCAATGGAAACATCGAATACATACAGGTATACTTTCTGTGGCCTTTTAGTGATGAGAGCACCCCTAGTCTCGTGGTTGTTTTGGGTCGGCATGTCGGAAGAAGCCGTGACCTCGCCGTTGAAGCTTTCCAGTTTATTTGAAGGTTTCTGTCGAATTTGCAAATTTGCAAATTTACAAAAATTCAAATTTCAGCGGATTTCCTTCCATGGATCTCGCGATCTCGTTCAATTTTCAACTTTCAAGGTTTTTTTCTGTTGGTAGTTGAGGGCTTACTTTACGTCCCTGCGTTCTTTTGCTGGTATGATCGTACCAGGTATTTAGGTATTTGTCCCGTGTACCGTGGAGGTGTAGTAGTACGCACAAACCAGGATTGATTACACGGAACTCTGCCAGTACACTACTGTACACTTTATTAATAATAGAGCTGCCCCGCCCCACATTGTAGGGATGCGAGGGTCCAAGGTCCAAGGTCATATTATACGACTACGGCTAAGCATGTAAGGAGCCCCCCACGCCCCCCGCCGAAATAAAATAATGGGGGGGCAGGTGGAAAAGAAGAGGCCCAAACTTCTGGCTTGGTTGATCAACCCAGCGACTACTGTACCAAATTATCTGCTCAGCAAGAACCCTCGTATTCGGCGTGGGTTTTGTTGACCTATCATACACATGACGTCTTCTCCAAGACTGACCAACAACTACTGCTGGCTCAGGCTGCTGTTTTCGTTTTTATGCCCTCGCTTTGACCCCAATCCCCGACACACAGACGTGCTTAATTATCTATGCCACTAAACCACGTTTTGTCCACCACTGCGTTTACGGAGGCCGTCACTGCGTCTACGTAGAAACCTATCCCAATCCAGGATTACACGAGCGAAAAAATTCATAGGTATATGTGTACTCGTACAGCCACAGCCGCAGGACTGCTGAATTCTGGTCATGGTGTGTGCATGGACAGCTATCATGCGCCTAAATCGGCAGCCGGTGTGATTGAATTCGCTTTCTTGAGTATGGGTACGATACGTGTGTTGTTGGTGTGCCGACCAATCTGTACCTGTGTTTCCGTCACCACAGACATGGGAAGCGGCGGACCAAGCTGCGCGGGCACTTGAGGCCGCTGGACCAGGCGTACTGGGTTTCGATATCGAGTGGCAGGTTTCCTTCGTCAAAGGCCAGGTGAGCCCTCCCCCCCCCCACCTATATATACCGTATCACACGCAAGAGAGCACACCCCCTGGAACGAATTTCAGAGGCTATGTTCTCCAAAGCAAGGGACACACACACCTACGACGAATAGTGGCTTTGGGAAAATGTTGTCGAGGTTTTGTTCCATTCACGCATCGTTCGGCGTTTGGACTGTCCCCTCCCCGTTAGAGAGAAACTCGGCTTCGACAATCGACCGAGGGGGTGTGTTATCGTTCGTGATAGACGGTATATATATTATATACTACCTCCCTTGGTTATTGCGAACGCCGAAGTGCACATGTCAGTTTTTGAGCTGGCTGAAAAGACGAATCTACGACCGAGGTTCTCCTACGCCCGCCGACCGAGATTCGCATATTTTTCGTGCTCGATTCTCCTAATACGGGGGAACGTAGTTAATAGGACCAAATATTGGTACTAAAAATAGAGAAATATATAGGGTTTTGTGTCTACCGTAGGTCCTATTAACTACGTTGCTCCGTAAATAATTATCCATCAATGTTATGGTATTCTCGTTTCCCCTTTATTGTGTGGAGGCGGTATGATAGCATTCTTATACTCTGCTACCAGGTATATATGGAAAGCCGGTTATCCGCCCCGCCGCTCAGAAATTAATTTTCCAACCTGTGAGTGATCAACCTAACTAGAGATAACAACTTGCACGGTAGCCGGGCCTACCCCATTCTGCTCCCTTGTAACCAGGGTTCCGCGAGAGTAGTACCTTGACAACATGGCGTCGTCGCAAGGACTAGAGTCTAGATCTACAATAGCTAGAGCGCTCTCTGTGTGCCTATGCACACCTCACCTTCCTAGAATCGGAGATTATCCTGCACAGTAGTCCGGCCTACCCCGTACTGCCCCTTTGTAATCAGGGTACCGCGAGAGTGGTACAGAACCTTGATGCTCCGGCGTCATGCGTGGACGAGCCTTGCCTTGCCTTGCCTTGCCTTGCCTTGCCTTGCCTTGCCTTGCCTTGCCTTGCCTTGCCTTGCCTTGCCTTGC
>JBBMKB010077476.1:0-13004 GCA_037833945.1 Alaria marginata | reverse complement strand
TGAAGTCCGTTTTTTGAGCGAGGTACTGCGCCGCAATTAACAAAAATGGGTGTGTAATACTGTTTAGTACACCGTTTACAGACTAAGGTATAAACTCGTTTGAGATGGTCGATGTCATGATTTCATGATGTTATAATACTACGATACTTGCCGGGTTCCTTGCGCGGCGGCTGTTGTTTTATTTTTGTTTTCAGGAGTTTCCCCTCACACCCCCCCCCCTTTTTTTGAACTCGCGGCACCCCTGGTGTTTCAAGCCAACCACCATCGAAAGGGGAACCTTGTAGTACGATATTACCGTCGCCGTCGTGTACCTTTATAATTAGTGGTTATAGTTTATGACCAAATGCGGGTGTCTAATTCACGCCGCGCCTAGAAACAGAGACCCCTGTCGAGATGGCTGAAGCTCAGTTAAGTATGTGTTTTGTGTGCACCGCCGACCAAGATTCATGTATGCCACGCTCCAAAGTAATCGGCCAACGTGCACAAGGTAACGGCAGTTAATCAAACCCTGGTGCGCAAGTTGCTAGCGCCAGTTATACCGACTAACCTTCTGTTGTAATATTTCATCGCCGCTCGAATTTATAATTCGTACCTTGCCTCTAGTTTGAGGTTTTGTGATTTTTCTGCCGCGATCAGCCGGAGGCAACCCCCGCATTTATTCGCGGTCACTCAACGCGACACCTCGTGTAAAGTATCAACAGCGCTTCGTCCATGCCTCCTGCTGGTAGAAACAATACCAAGGGTGTACTTAGTAGGGTATTGCATCTGCATGTACCCCCGTATCTGTCCGGTCATGACCTACATAACTAGCTATAGTATCCCGGTACCCTAGAGAATATACCCGGTTCAACACTTAACACACCCTTCAAACGTTTAGCGGTGCATACAGCAGGGAGTCGCGGCGCGTGCACTTCAAAACTCCTGCGTTGCACTTGGGATGGGATAAGACGTTGTTTTGGTTTGGTGCTGAGGAGCAGGGTCTCTGACGAAAGCGATATTTTTTAATGCGCTCGTTCGCTGTCTGTGGCTGGGAGTATCGGGCCCTCGTTTGGATGATCTAGTACGTTATGGGACCACCAGGCGGTCGTTCTGTCTGAACAGGGGTAGCCAGCCATTTTCGTAGTTTTGGGAGCAGGCTTGGTTTTGCCGCCCAGCCCAGCCGTATCTTGACATCTTGGGTGTGATTGGTTTAGTAGCGATGATTTACTTAGCCGCGCAAATTGAGCAGATCGCTTGAGAGCGAAAATGCCCCACGGCATACCTTGGATGGAACGCTGCAAATTAGCAGCACAGGTATGTTGGTCTCCTACGATGCGTTGACCAGGGCATTCAGCGTGTGCCTGTTAGAGCATGTTGTCCCAGCGAGGTATTCAGAGTGTAATTCGCCTGCGCTTTTCACGGTGCGAGCATGCCAGTGCATTGGTGTGGCTGGGACGGAACGTGTTCTGCACTTTAATAGTAGGCGACGCTGTTGTGTTTTCCTGCCCTGAAAAACAGTGTACTTGCAACTATGGCGTACTCAGGTTTATCAGTTCAGTACGTTTACTGCTCCGGCGAGCACCCCGGTGAATTAAAAGTCGACATTTTTACTGTTCTGGTGTCTTCAAGTATATGAAACGAACATTTTCACTGCCTTGGCGTACTCCGACTGCAGTGGGGGAGACTAAACCGCATTCCCTATGTATTACTAATACCGGGTTTAGGCAATCTATACCCCACTCAGCAACGCGAGCGCCACAACGAAACCCGTATGGCGAACAATTTTATCGCCAAACAAACAAACGAAGTAAAATATTATACCTGGCGAAAGAAAACGGTAGAAGCACGCGCGAGCGGCCCTGATTTGCTCAAAAATAAGGTCGTAAAAGTGACAAAACTACCGTAGACTTGATTACCAACACGGTTACTATCGACTTTTACTGTCGACTTTTACTATTGTGGCGTCTGCAGGTGTACGAGAAGGCTGTGCGGCGACACCTCAAGTACGGCACCACGACGTGCTCGTACTTCGCCACTCTTCACCTCGAAGCCACCAAGGTTCTCATCGACGTCGTCAGGGGGCTGGGGCAGCGAGCCTACGTTGGAAAGGTAAGGACGTTGCACGTGTCCAGACTGTTGGTCAAACGTTTTTCAAGAGGCATTTGTATAGGGGGCTCCTAATAGTGCCTGTATGTGCCAGCCCAATATACCGGCACTATTCAGGGCATCGGCACCATTGAAAAAGTTGGGTTAAGAGAGCTACTATGGAAAGTCCCCGCCGCGTCCACCCAGTCGCCGGCAGTGTTGAGAGCTGTGGCACTATTCAACCCGCACTATTGGGAGGCCCTCACTGCAGTAGCAATTTACTCTGGGGGTACTCGGGTATCCACCCGAACATGATATACATAATCAGGTGTTGTACCCGGGTACCCCAGTATGTAGAACCTGTCTATACTACTTCGACTCGTATCATACCACAAACTGCTGCGGCTACCTGGAGGATGCCTTTGGTTTCCTTTTATATGCGTGACTTCGGTTCTCTGCCACATCCCCTGCGGGAAGGCACGTCAGTTTTTTCTCCTCCTTTTTTTTATTATTGTTTTTTTTTTCCCTCTTTCGACTTTGCTTTTGTTTCGCTTTGTTTTTGTTTGTATTGTTCATTCTGTTTTATATCATACCTATTTTGTGTATGTCGTGCCTATCGTATCTAGTATGATGACGTGGAATTTGCATTGACTACTGTGCATATTGCATAACAATGTAGCACCTCTGTGGCGTATTTTTGTGACCACATAACTTGTACCTTTCTAGGACAGAATAATCGGCACGGACACTGGTTGTGCTGGATGTCGACGGGTAGAAAGAACGGATTATTGTGAAGAACATACACAGACACCCCATAGTATTGATTTGCGCCATTAATACTAAAATCGCCCTTGCAATGTGTCTACTGTTGATATTCCCGTTTCGGTTCGATTGGAGGTTTGACGTGAGGTCGCTTTTGCGTGTTGCAGCGAAATCCCGGACATATTGAGGTGTTGGAACATATAGTTAACGCTGTACTACATTAGTCGAGGTATTGCTATGCCTCTGGCGGCCGTTGATAGTGTTTTAGTTTAACGATGCTACCAATATGTAGCAATCTCGACTGCTGCACCGCATATCGTCGTGGGCGACGGAGACACTCGAAAAATCAAGTTCAAATGCGGTGGTTAATTCCTAATTAGACTCACACCAGATCGTGCTTAGTAAACCCAGCATGAAACGTTTCCCGGGAACTGCGTACCACAGGCCCTAAGGCCACTGATGGATACCGGTATCTTACCTTACCGGGAATACCGTAAAACGATATTGGTATGGCCATACCAAAACTATACAAGTAATGGGGACGGTATCGGTATTATATCATACCGACACCGGAAATACCGATACCGTTTACTGTAGTACGGTATTCCGGTAGTTGTTACACTAACCCCTTGCGTATCGTTTGAGGAAGACACCCTGTGACATGTTAAAACACCTACAGCGTACAGCTTACGGCCAACAGCTCACCGCAACTCACTGCCAATGGTCACAACAAGACCCAGCCTTGTGCTGTAGTCTAGTCTAGTCTCGTCTAGTCTAGTCTAGTCTAGTCTAGTCTACACTCCCGCATCAGAAAATAGCACAAGTTACGACATGTTGCCTTCGAAAGACGGAAACCGAAATAAATATGCAAATCACGCGGTGTAGTTCTTCTACCGGGAAAGGCGTGTCAATTCAAGCGGCAGACCTGTCAGCCCTCCGGCGGGCCCCCGGAGGTCTGCCGTAGGCCGCCTCCCGCCTAGGAGCCGCGGGGGGGAAATCTTTGCGATACATATACGTATATATTCGCCCGAAAACCATTCGACTAATGAAAGGCGTTTAAACTCCTGGGTTTTGCATTCGCGGCACACCAGTGACTCATTTAAACCTACGGCTCGCGAAAGAAAAAAAGGTGCCTCAAAATTCCAAATCACCGAGGAAGGCACGCAGGCAATCAATTTTTGCTTGGCGAGAAAGGCGCAACACACCTTTCGTCGCCTGTTGCGCTGAATAGCAATCCCAACCAGTTCAGTTGCACCAGTGCGGCTGTACAAGCTGATTGATGTCTGGTGCGCAGCAGTCGACGGAACCCGTGTTTCACGCGAAGCAACACGAGTTTCTCGCAGTGCAACGTTTTACACCGCGAGCTAAACAAATGTTGTGCAGGTCTTCCTCAAGAAGAAATGTTCAAATAACGTTTTTGTGTTCACCGTGAGGCGTAAGCGAAACAAACGTTTTGGGTCATTCTAAGTGTACGTTATACAGCAGTAGTAGTAGAATTCAAGTGGTTTTCGTGCATATATTCTCGCGTGTTCGCGAAAACAATGTTGTAGACGTGTAACTGCCTTTGGCCAACCATCAAGTGATTTTAGGGCGTAGTTTCACACATATTCTATGTCGAAAAAACTTGACTCCGGCGGCCCCTACAGAAAGACCACCTCCGGCGGCTTCTACGCTTGTTGTGCGCAACACGCCTGCCGCCCGTGTTGCGCTTCGCGCGACAGACGCTGGAACCCGAATTAATGTCCTAATGGGTGCTGCTGTACCTCCAGTTTATGTTATATGACGGACACTCCCATGCCACCAAATAAACTATAGTACGGGCACGATTGTTCGGAAAACCGAAGTACTATCCAGACAGCACCGGTAAAAAACCAGCAGAATACGCCTAAAACTACCGGTATACGATTTAGAATATACCGGAACAATACCGGTATTGGTTTCAGCGATATGATTTTTGAAAATACTAACCGTCGCGGTTTTCGACTACGGTATCCACCACTGTATACGGCAGTGTGCACTCGATGCTTCATCACGAACTGCCTGTGGCATGATATGAATTTGAGTAGCGATAGGAATTGCACTACCCACAGCCAAAGTCAAGGTTTGACGAAGTCGGGTTTCCCCCAACCCTGACCCATGCAGGTAAGCATGGACAGGAACTGCCCGGACTACCTGCGGGAAACGACCGAGGACGGCATGCGGGACGCGGAAGATTTCGTCAAGTTCGTGTCGGAAGAACTCGACGACCCGCTGATCACGCCGGTCGTCACGCCGAGGTTTGTACCAAACTGCACCCCGGAGCTGATGGCGCACCTCGGAGAAGTATCGAGGAAGTACATCGTTCCTGTCCAGTCGCACCTGTCGGAGTCGCTCGCGGAGATAGAGTGGGTCAAGCAGCTGCATCCAGAGTGAGTCGGGAGAGTTCAATCAAACTTGTTTTTTTCAACATGCATAGGGGGAGCGCGCTTACTTGTAGTTCGCCTTTAGTCCTTTGGCGACTGACTAGGCATTCCCTTCGAGACGGAGCACTTTTCCTACTCTAAGTAGTATAGGTGTAAGGACATGAAGACATAGGGACATACCCTGCAACATTTGGGCGCTCGTTAGGTTTCTTTTGTCTTTAACTTCCCCTTCGAGATGCGGTTCGCTTCAAATCCCGGGGATGTCGCAAGTGCAAAAATATCTTAAAAAGCGAATGGAAAACAATCGCCACCACGCGAGTAACCCGGGAAAGTATGATAACAACATCATAACATCATAAGACTGGCCATCCCAAACGAGTTTATAGCTTACAGTAGTCTATTACTTGAATACAAAATGGTATATTATGCGTTTCCTGTTTCACCGTGCGTGGGCCCGATCTGTCTCCTAGCATAGCAATCGTTGTCTCGATACGATGTAGTGCGGCACATTACTGTCGTCTATTTTCCTCATCTCGCGCAATGGTTATGTTTATATTGTTTGGGGGCAGGGGGCTAATTTATTTATTAGTTAACTGGTTAATTTCGGGAGGGGAGTATTTACCTTTTTAATGAATTAGGGGTTCGAAGAGATGATAACGATAAGCTCTCACACAAAGCGATCGTCTCCGGCTGTTTGCAGCTGCACCCGCCGGAAGGGTCGAAGAGTGTTGTCGTCGTTTGCCCTCTGTATGAGATCACCTACCGCACGAAGCACCCGCCTTCGCGGATTGCTTGTGGTCGGCGTCGCTGCACGCTGGCGTCGGCTTGCGTGGTTTATAAGATGGTGTAAGTGAGTCATCCCACGGTAGGGGTGCAGCAATATGTTCCTGAGCTCCTGACAGGAGGAGCTCAATATCTCTCCCGAAACATGACTTCGAATATTTTCGTTCGCGCCACACGATCAACGTATCTATCCGCTAGTCCTCAAAACAAATGCATTCGTAAAATAATAATACCAACCGGTAGTTCCTCACTTCAGGAGTTCAACCGGTCAGGAACGTTTGACCCCCAAAAGGGCAACCCCTATCGTAGGATGACTCAGCTGTCGCCAGAGTTTTGCGCAGCCGGACACGTTTGAACTGTCGTCAAGTCGTGTGCGTTTCTGGCCAACAGACTCTCCAGGCGATTTTTAAGAAGTCCCTATATTATTATACCCTGGTATGTAACACGTGTGATACAAAACCTCGGCAAATCTACATAAAAAACAATGTAGTAAATAGACAGCCGAACTATAAATAGTTACCCCGGATGCGTAATGATATTCGGAGAGTTATGCTGTACGGGTATTAAAAAGACCAGGAGCATAGGGTATCCAGTATGAGGATAATATAGGGTTTGGTGTATCATGTAGACGGTATTAGATACCCTTCGTTTTGACAAGTCAAAATTAGAACCTCGCATTCAGTTATAATACTCCATGGCGTTTTACTGGACAAGCCAGGCTGTCTACGTGGCGCTTACTGCCTGCGTGCTGGTTGTGGCAATTGACTCAGCGGGACGTCGTTGCTAAGTGACAACCAATGTGTGGATCAAAGGGCGAGGCTCATTACCTGAAAGAGTGATGCCTGTGACATGCGACAAATAAGCTAAAAACACGACTGACTGCTTGGCGTAGATGTTGACCTTAAAGAAAGCATGGGTTCGGGTTTTGCGAGAAGAGAGCTGGTTTTGATAATCCTTTAAAGTTACTGGTGCGCCTGTCGAGCGACGCTCCAGCTATAGAAATCTCTGCAGCCTCAAAACGATGCAAACGATTGCATGCGTTGTTTCACGAATGAACGAGTTAATGTTTAATATTGCGTTCGGACCATCCAGAAAGTGGGGCCATTTTGGCATCGAGATCAAAATGGCCCATGCGATGAGAACTGCAAAAGTGTAAAAACGGTGCGTTTCCTTGTCTCAGGGTGTGCTTTTTCTCGTTTCCGTTGCCCCGCTTTCAGGTTCGAAACCTACGCAGGCGTGTACAAGCACTTTGGACTTCTTCACGAACGATCGTACTTCGCACACTGCATCCACTGCTCGGGAGAGGAGAGAGGGGTGCTGTTAGACAACAAGGTGACTACCTCCCGGAGAAGGCAATTATAACTACTATATTTTGTGAACTTAATCTAGAACCTTTTATTCATTTAGTACGAGCGAAGCAATGTTCTAATTTCCGACGGCGCTGAACAAATAGGAGCTCACTTACATCTTCGCGTGCCCGATTTTTTATGCGTGTCCCACCCGCCGACAGAATCCCCCTACTCGTGAAAACAAAATGAAAAACAATTTCGGATGCACACACACTATCGCCTAGTGACGGTACAGGAATGATGTTGGGCTTGTTTGGGTAGCGTTGGCGTTGGGTTGGATTAGGTTCGGCTGGGACTTTCCTGCTTTCCACCAACTCACACAGTTGACGACACATACTAATTGCCACCAACGCTAGCGATATCTGTATTAAAAAATTGTATATTATTGATATAGTTGGTGACAAGGAAGCGTCAACATGAACATTGATGTCCTCTGGAGAGACGAAAGCCTGGCAGATATGTGGCCAAATACGGTGCCGCCGTTTTGGTTGTACCGCTCTGTCGCTTGCTAATCACCAGTACCAGTGGAGCCTCAATTGCGTGGCGGTGCGAACGGTTCAGGACCTGCAGTTTTAAAGATGCATGTGGCAACTACACCCCTCCCCAACCTCCCTGCGTGGTCGGTGGAAACGCGACGTTCTCCGTCCCGGCGTTGAAGAATTGCGAGGGTCTATGATCCTAGGGACTGCGGCCATACAAATTGCGATTATTGCACGCCCGTCTATGGTCCAGCGGACTACGGCCATGCGTGACAATGGTTATACCCCCGTCTATGACGTTAACACTACGGCGATGCATGGTATTGTATACCCCCTCACCCCCCTTCCCTACAATGACTTGCTGCATGTCCAGGCGGGCGTTGTACACTGCCCATCGTCGAACTTCAACCTGCGCAGCGGGGTCGCCAACGTCAGGAGATATCTTACCGAGGACGTCAAGGTCAGTGGAATGGAATATTCCTAGAACGTTCTCGTCTATAATTTCGAGTACTCTGAGTTGGCGTTATGCGAGCGAAGTTGTTGTGTCCGCAATGCAGGGTGCGGCACGTACACTGGTTTTTCGCCTGTATGGTGGTATGCTGGTGGGGTTCTCGCGTCTGCTATTCAGGGCGTAGCACGTGCTCTGGTTTTAGCCTGTATGGTAGTGTGCTGTCAGGGTTCTTATTCGGAACACGGCATGTGGGCTTTCTTTGCGGGTATTGTGGTGTTTTCTCTCTCGTGGGTTGTTGTAGCTAACAATCAAATGTTGTGGTTTCCTCTGCACAACTTAATATTGCCGAGCGCTAGAAGTGGTCCCCCTTCATACAGGTTGAATGGTATCCGTGCGCAGAATGTTTATGGACTGGAATCGCCTTTGAAAAAATGCCCTGTGGACCCTGGCAGCATCCAGGGGAAATGCGGACCTATATCCTCGAAGAAGTATGAATACGTAAGAGCGTGCGGCCGTAGTGTCACGCAGCTTGCAAAGATGAGTATCGACGACTCACATAGTCAAACTTACAGCTGACATATTTCGAAATGCTTTATAAAACGGTTCAAAACACTGAACGGTAACAACAGTGTCCTACCAGCGTTTTTCATACGCCTTTCCCTGCCTCCACCCTAATACGTTTCCGACGCATTTACTTAAAAATGCCGCCAAGCCGACCGAGTCTCTCCATGGGCATACCGACGCTGGACTAGGTGCTTTCAAATTTGTGACGCTGGGAATGGCGAATGCGGCCGATATTGCACCATCGGCCGAGTCATTGCATGCCTTAGTATATATTTACCGTTTTGCCATCGGCTGAGTCATTGAATTGGTACGATCATGCAGCGTACAGCTACAAGTACGTATTTTTCAAATCGGTGTTCGGTCTTATACTGCATCATGACATGATGACGGGTGATCTGGCTGCTGCAGGTGGGACTTGGCACCGACGTGGCAGGGGGGCACAGCTCGTCCATTCTGGACGCCATTCGTATGACCATGGTCGCGACAAACGTGTGTGGAATGCAAGCGGACGAGGATGGCGTCGTGTGGCAGCCACTCAGGTATGGCACGTACGTCCGGCGGAAATCGTGTGTCGTTGTCGTTGTCGTTGTCGTTGTTGTTGTTGTTGTTGTTGTTGTTGTTGGTAGTGGTGTTGGTCGTGGTGTCGTTGTTGCTGATCTTGTAATTGTTGGTGTGGAATGCAGGCGGACTAAAACGGAGTCGTGTGGCAACTGCTAAGGTATGCACGTATAAAATGTGCCTAAATCGATTTGTTGTTGGTCTTGTCGTGTTTGTTGTTGTTGCAGTGTATCTTGTTGTTGATATGCCGAAACCAAGTTGGTTTGAACTGGTTATTGGTGGTAGTGGTAATGGTGGTAACGTTGGTCGTGCTAGTGCTGGTGGTCGTGTTGTTGTTGTTTTTGCTATTTTTGTTGTGGGTTATAATATTGTCGATGTCCCGAAATCAAATTTTGGTGTAGCGGTTATTGGTGCTGGTGTCGGTGGCGTTGGTGTTGGCGGTGTTGCTACTGTTTTTCTTTTTATTGCTAAATGCAAGCCGACGAGGATGGGGTCGTGTGGCAACCGTTCAGGTTCGTACATATGTACATTGTGCCGAAGTCAAGCTTTGGTGAAGCCGTTGTTGACGTTGTCGTATCATCGTTGTTGTTTATACTGCCCCTGGTGTTGTTGACGTGCCGAAATAAAGTTTTGGTGAAGCGGTTGCTGTCGGTGCCGTAGTTGTTGTTGACGGTACTCGTGGTGCTGGTTTGTTTTGTTATTCATATGCTGGTTGTTGGTCATACTGTTTTTGTTCTCACGTTGCCTCATGCACAGCGATAATCTAGCCTGTGGTCGCAAGGCAGGCCCCAATAACTCATAACTCTCGAGTGGACAGAAAAACAAATTCAGGAAACTCCTAAATTACATGAGGGAAGCCGCACTCAGTAAACACAACAGGAAATAAAACCAACGAGCTTAGTACGTATCAGACATCTACGTTGTACGACTCGAAACAGGAAAACGAAGACATATCATGGCAGAAGAAAGAGAATGCGTACAATGTGAACAAATATACACAACAAACACGAGCTCGGGAAGCGTGTGATACGTAGCGCCGTATCGAACGGTGGGTGTAAAGCCGCTACAGCAGTAAATACATTCTACGATAGAGGTTCCCCATTTTGTTTACAAAGCTCCTCACTTGAGGAGCTTTATACCTCACCAAAACATATTTTTTCATCAAACTAAAAGTGCAATCCGATGCACAAACCGGTGGCCCATCTATACAAAAAAACATATTGCAAAAATAGAATGACATTTCGACGATTGTGGGTTAAGGAGCCCCGTCATCTAGAAACAAAAACGCCATAAAAAACTACCTCTATCATCTTAGAACGCGTCCGTTCCGCTCTCGAGGTAAACGTGTATCACCTTGCACCAGCTGTCGAAGATCAGGCTTGTTTCGATTTATAGCTGATCCGTCGGCATGTCTCTCTGCTTCGCCACTGCTGCTTGTTGTTGGTATAGCACCGTGGACGTGCCATCGAAGGACGACCTCGTTTCGATTTACGGATGATCCATTGACGTGTCTCTTTGCTTCGCGACAACTGCTTGGCTTATGCGCGTCACGTTATTCTCCCTTTGGATGTTTTGACCTTGCGCTCGGACTGGGTAGCTTCCAAGAAGCGTTTCATCTGGCAACTGTAGGCGGGGCAGAAGTTCTGGGCCTGGCGGACGTCGTGGGAAACTTTTTGCCTGGAAAACAGGTGCGCTCACGCCGAGTGCACACGAAATGCACTACTATCAATAGGTGCTGTACTGGACAACTAATAAGAAACATAATTTAGCTAACCGCAACACTGGCTCAGGAAGGGTTTGTTATGTGATAAAGGGTGCGTGCCCCACTAGCTTCAGCACAACGGCTCCCGTATTTTTTTCTTTCTTGTAAAACTCAGCCCGGCTTTCGTATTGCCCAGTTTATTATTCGTATTAGGTGTCCTGTACTGTACATGATGGTTCTTGACCCAGATATTTCCTGACGATTGTCTTTTGAAGCTTTTGGTATGGCTGAACGTTGGGCGTTTTCGCGTGTTTCCGCCGGATATGCTCAGGGCCGAGGACGTTAAATGTTAATCGTTGACATGCTTCGAGTAACGTCCCTTTCATAATTTTCTCCGCGGTGCACGTTCCATCGTGTTCCCGTAGTTTTCCTTTCCGTAATCTTCTTGCTGTCGAACGTTGTCACTGTTTTCTTGTCCCCTTTCCGCTCGCCAATAGGGACGAAGTGGGACCAAACCAACAACTTCGTTTTCACTGAAACGTGTCGCCATGTTCTCCAGTCGGCGTGCGATATCGTGTGTGTTTTTGTGCGGTATCTAGAGTTTATTTGTAATTGAATGACAACCAACCCCGTCATCTACCCGACCACTGCGAAACATCGCTGGTCTAGACCTATTCAACATATACGAAGTTTTTTGGGGCGGGGAGGGGGGGGGCAGATCTTGTTTGGAATTCTAAATACGATGTACGTATTGTGGCCCATGGGGATACTGCAATGGGCACTAACTTCTCTGTTTCGCCATGACGTTTTGTTTCTCGGCTGCTTGTGTCTTGACAGTTTGATGCTCTTATCGTCGAACCCTCCCCTGGGACCGACTCGGAGGAAGATGGTACGGAGACAATTGCGTCGGGGGGGGCGTCGTCGGGGGGGGCGTTCGACCTGTTCCCAGAGCTGGGCCAGGGCTGGCAAGCCGCTTTCGAAAAGTTCCTCTACCTGGGGGATGACAGAAACATCGAGCAGGTGTACGTTGCTGGGAAAAGAGTGCTCTGACTCTGACTTGACCCGTCTCAATGCCCCGCGCCCCGCTCCTCGCAGCCCGACACAACCGTATGCATTTCGAGCGAAGCGAGCGTCTGCTTCCCGACGGCGCCCAAATAATAGTGGCTCTATTCCAGCCTCGCGTGCCAGATTTTCGTGTCCCACCCAACGTCCGGAATATCCGAAAGATAACAGTTAGGAGTTGGGGATAATAAGGCGTGACCTCAAAGAAGTTTTGTTGGGTTGGGTTAGGTTTGGTATTTTCTGCCCCCAACGGACGCACACAGTTTACGACAGTTTCAAATGTACGCCAGCTCGAGTCCCTGTAATAGCGAGATCTACGGTATCTTCGCATCTTGTCGGCGCATATTTCAGAAAGTGTGGCAGGATTTTGGTCGTGCCCCCAAATTTGGTCACGCTTTGGTGTGCCGTAAACGCGGAGGTAGAAACATTTTCTGTAGTTTTTGTGCTGGTGTGATGTACAACGCGGGTACGGGTGCAATTTTGTCTCTTGATGCGTGTGTTATGCAAAACACAGAAATTCATTCATTTCTTTTCGTAGAAATGCATTCAACTTTGTTTGGTGCAGAAGTGAAGTCAGTTATGTTTTCGGTGCCGCTATACTTACGGTGTAGACGTGATTAGGGGCGCAGTACGACGGAGTAGTGTCGTACGAAGGTGGTGGTGTGCTGCACGGCCATGCCTTGTGCGTCTGGTACCAAATTATTCTGTTTTCGTTGTTTGCTGGTCCACGTGACAGGAATACTAGATGTACGGCCGTGCTGAATGAAACTGGCCCATTTGTCACTTGCTCTACACAGACGAGGGCGACACTATGAAAGTAATCTTTTG
>JBBMKB010077465.1:1526-13005 GCA_037833945.1 Alaria marginata | reverse complement strand
GGTACCCTGGTGGTCTAGCTCACGTAGTGAGAGGCGTGTTTTACAGCGTCGTTACCAACCGACGCCAACCCCAGCAGGGGGGGGGGGGGCATTGGCCAACGGTGGGCACAGCACCGAGCTATTTACTACCTGGTACTTTTTATAAAAGGCACAGAATTCGATCGGTCGCCCATGGGGGGAGTAGACGGCAGTGCGTAAGGTATTACTCGATGGAAAATAACTGAGTAGCAATTGCTAAGTGCAGCAGCAAAACGAATTGGAGCGATAACGGTCGAATTCAGGGATCACGTATTGCGGGTGTCACGTCGTGCGGTGGGCTACTCAATTGCAGTCGCATCAGCTGAACATGAGCAACAAGACATCAGCAATAAGACTCCAGTGCTACTTATATCCTCTGTGCCGCATCAAGGTGGCAAACATGGAGGTACAGACAAGGCAAGACCTCAGCACAAGATGCCGGTTGGGTAATGTGCATTGTCGTGGTTGTGCATCATGCACACCGGTGCGAGACTTGGGTGCTCACCTCCTCCCCCAGGAAGCCGTGCAGGATAGCCATGACGATGTAGGCCCTGCGAGGCAGTAACGGTTGGCGCAAAGAGGACGGTATTAGAAGGCAACTGACCTTTATGTATGTACAGAGTCTGTACAATACACCAGTTACAAGGCACAGTGCGCACGGAGAAGCATACGTAAAACACTGGCGATAACGCTGAACCCAATCCCGGTAGGCACCGCGTGTTCAAAAACAGCATAAGGGGAGACGGCACCGTTACCGACACGAGCAAACACATTTTACAACCTGAAAGTCGCGCCGAAACCCAGATTATTCCTGTTGACCGCCGCAATCCATAACCGGGGATTATCACACCGGAACCCTTTATAAACAAACGGTAAAACAAGTATTTAATTCCCTCATCCGGCGGGCATGTGTTCCCCGACGTATTTTTCGCTCGGAGGTCAAAATCCTGTATAGATATATTGATCAGAAGTCGTTTCGGTTCACGTACAAGACCTACAATATGTACCTGGTATGTATCAATGCTACAAGGGTATGCTACCCACGGGTTTTTCACACACTGGTTTGATTCTTTAACGGTTTACGCCATGCCATATGGGCTATAGTGGCCACTTCTGCGATATAATACATGGCCCACCCGAAAATGTTGCAGTCAGGTCTAAGGGCTGTTGGGTCGGGCTTGGCTATGTTCCTTGAGTAGACCTTGGTATTAAGGGCAAATCTCGAGGCAGCCCTCGACGGTCATGGTGTCTCCACTACGATAAGGAGAACACAGTGGGACTGAGCGACACCCAGAGTGATGAGTGCGATATAGCCAAACGAGCGTTTCCGCCCACCGTTCAATAGGAATACAACAAGCATCATTTTGTCTTAGCGCACAACCGTCAGGCAATTAGGCACTGGTGAAAAGCTAAACCGCGAAATGAAAGCCGCTACTCTTCGGGTGTAGATTAATCAAGGGCTCCAGCCTGCACGCCTCACCGCAAAGAAACGTTGCGACCAGAGGGCCGCACGATCGTCGTCGATACGCCATGCGAGTCGCATCCTACGGTAGGCGAGGTACCCCCCTCTTTCCTACTAACTTTAGGTCACATGCGCGGGTGGCTCTGTGCCAAACGCATGCAAACAGCATGGAACAGAAGTTGTTTCTGTCGACGCAGCGTAACAAAACAAATCCAACCCGGTGTACATCCCCAAACTTAAAAGCAGAAAACAGAGGCTCTGAATATCACGCCTACACCCTATCGTCTTAAGACTGCGGATATGCATGAATGATGATACCTCCTACCGTACCCCTGGTCCGCGCCTAGACGGCACACGTCGGAGCGATTGCACCTCACCTGGCTGTTTCGACCGTTGAGTCGTCGAAGCACTCCGCCAAGGAGTGCCGGGCAAGCCGCAGGTACCCCGTGACCTGCACGTGCAAGGACGGTGCAAGTTATTCGTTTTTACCACTCAGACGCGTGCCAAGATTGGGGTAGCTACTACTGTACCTGGTAATATTTCCGAGGTTCTTCCTCACTTGAAGCGCTTTGTACCCATCCCGAACACTGACTTTATTAAATGCGAAAGTGCACCGTGATGAACAATGCCATGACCTACGCATATCGCGAACAACACGTCAAAACGCAAAAGGTATTCCAACGTTACTGGGTGTCTTCTCGGTGGTTGGAGCCCCGCCAGGGACAAATGGTATGGGTAACCACCGATACCCTTGCCGTAGCACGCGGTCTCATTTTCCCACTGTCGCACTCTGGGTGCATAAATACCTGGGGTCTGGGGGAAAGTGAAGAAATTACATGGTTCCACCGATTCGACTGGCGTGTTGACCAAGTATCAGCAAACACAGGGTGGTCCGACAACGAGCCGAGATCTGTCCGAGCACGCTCCATACGTGGGTCGAGCAGAACCAAGGAGTAATCCCACCAGAAAATATTAGAGATACCGCTGTTCCCGCCAACCAGAGTGATAACCCCTCCACGTTGAGGCATGGACTGGCGAATTGGTGCATGTGGTTGTCAAGGTATCAATAACGTGAAACACGGCTGTTCCTATCAAACGCCTCTCTGGATGTGACAGCGAGATAGCCCTGCGGGATACAGCGGGGTTGGTTGAAGCTGAAAGGGCCCGACAGAGACACTGCGATGCTTCAAGAAGTCAGTTTTCTCCATACGCGATTAGTGGCATCATTTGAGTGTGGACGCGACTGAAAAACCGCTCGTAGGGGATGTTTTGTTGATTTAGCTTTATCCTGTCTGCGGGCAAGGACCTAGACCTATCCACCGGCTCAACCGATCACCCCCCCCCGCCCCCGCACCCCAAGTATAGCCAAACTAACAGGGTACATCCCATATCAATGCAAGAGGCGCACGCGTTACCCCTGCAAACCGTTCGCCCTGTCGGGGTAGCTACCGTAATGTTGATGACAACGGTAGCAACTGGGACATATTCCAGCAGGTGGCGACTCACAAACTCCAAAGGGCAACCCTGCACCAAGGCTCCGAGCGCGATCGTGCACCAGAGGATGCACGTTGAAGGATCTCTTGTTTTGTCTCGACACGCAAAGGCTTGTCCGCAGCCTTCCCCCTCCATGTCCTGGAGAATCTCGCCTACGTGCCCCCCCCCCAAGCTGTTGCCTCCGACACGAACCTTTTCGTGGCGCTTCTGCGGCCTGGAGGCAAGCATGATCTGAACCACCGCCTGCCGAACCATGCTGTGGGGGGGGCACACGCGGAATAGTCATGATGCAAGACGACTCAGCACCCAATACGTAGCGCATTATTTGTTGCTGTGCTTTTACCCTACTTTGAAACGGCTTTCGCGCAGAGTATCTTGGTTGTCGCTTACTTTATGAATTATTGTGTGCCGTTCAGGCAGTAGCTCAATGTTTCCCACCAACACTACGGGATTGCTGTCAACATAAACGTGCTTTCAGCAACGCCGGAGAGGGTACCGTTCACAAATTTTCGAAGGCTCGGTTCTGCAGGAGCGCAGCGAGCGTTCACGGCACTGGTGAAGCTTGCTTCGCTCACCTTGCACTCGCGAGCGGGAGGAAGCCCATGCACTCGAAATAGTCGTTCAAGAAGGCGTTTTCCTGCATTCCCACAAGGCCGGTTGCTGGAGAAACGCTCAGATGACACCTGAAATCGTAGCAATGCACCAAACCGGACGTCGGATGCAATGTACGCAACTTGCAGGTCAATAGATGGGCGTCGTTGGTTCCCAACCAGGCTCCGCGAATCTATACAAGACCTATCGCTGGCATGGTCAAGATTCACGAAAATCAGTAGGGGTTGCTTCCGCATAACAGCGCACCCAAACCGCGCGGATGAACACACGGCTATCTCTGCAACCGTGTAGCTACTTGTCAGCTGTAGCCCTTTGTTGTATACGCATGTCACCGCGTCTGCTAACGTGCGGTCCTGGAATGGTTGCCGTTTGTGGCCTGAACATTGGTGTTCATACTGACCTTTGCTGGTATTAAACAAAACAGCACACTGACAAGCGGTTACCCTGTCTCCAGCCGTGAGCATGCTATTGATGCTGCTTATGTTATTCTTCATGTACGGCATAGCTACCGTTGACGCACCAGGCACCCAGAAACTGAAATATGTATACTACAACTTAATTCATATTCGGAGTACGGTAGTTCATGACGCAAAGCTCGGCGGCCGCATACCTCTTGAGGGAGACCACGCTCAACGAGCTTGACGCGTGCCGCTGACGAGACCTCGCCACCATATCCTCACTGGATATTGACGAGGACGGTCCCACCGGCTGCTTGGCAGAGCTAGGCGCCTTGCTTGGACTAGCCGCTGAGGCCTTCGTCTTTGCCGTGGGCGGTAGCTTCTTGCGGTAATGGCAGTCGGGCTGTTTCTGCTGTATGCAAAAACTGTTCGGCGACAACAGCCAACCAGCCGCCGAGAGGAGAATTCACGGTCAGGGGTCATGGCCAAGCAGGAGGGAGCTAGAGGCAAAGACAAACTCCGAGTAGTGTGGGTGGTGTGATGGCGTCGTGGAGGGTGTTAAGGTTTGCAAAGGAATCGTTTTCGTTGCCGTGCACGCATTGAGCCTGCGGTCTCGCGCCGTTGGCTTGAAGCCCAAATCAAGAGTTGGACGTTTCTCTTGAAGCGATGGCCCCGTCAATGATAGCGACGTGGAGCAGTGTGTTTTTAGAACTCGAAAGAGGACAACGGCGTTGGCCCTGATTCACACCTCGTCCGAAACAAAACCAACCACCGTTACTACTGTGCCGTATTAAACAATCTTGTGCACGTGATCTCAGGTGGAACTTAGATGAATGTCGCAAACTGGTCTCGAGCGGAGGTTCGGAGTATTAGTCGGTGTTGACCGTCCCCCGAGAGCAATAACGTGCGCCATCAAACCTTAATATACCCCCCTTCTAACGCTACGTAGCCACTTTCGACCACTACCAACTCGAGCAGGTCGGAGACCGGATTTGATCGACACGACGCTTAAACGGTGTTGGTTATGTACATATATATGTAGCTCTCTGTGAGCGGGCTAGCAGAATCGACGAAATATGTAGATGTAAAGTATGCCTACTGGAAGAGCCTGGGCATTCTTGTTTCCTGGGACCGTGGGTGCTCTTCGCCCTTCCCGCTGCGGGCTACGCAGGAGGTCCACCGGTACACTGCGACGCGCGTCGGGGCAACGGCCGAGCTATGTGGCACGTGCTCTGCCTATCGAGTCCCGTGCAAGAGGATTAAACGCCACAAACGTTCCTGCGAGCATAGCCACGGATCGAGTTTGACTACTTGTTCACGGTCATGGGGCTTTCTCTTATGTTTGCGTGTGTTTGCGAGTAGGTATGGGCTACAGGGGAAATGAGACCACGCTCTGCAAGAGATCGGAAGAAAGCCATACTTCCGTTCTGCTGTCTCACGCCTCGTGCATCGTCTGAGTCACAGCGACGCCAGCGTTAAAACAGCGAGATCCCCCGGTGTCTCCCTGGATGCAACCGCAGCGGTGCTTTCAGCTCTTTTCTTTGTGGCTCCCACCGTGCTTTGGGTTAAAGTTGGTGTATCTGTGTATAGTATTTATCAAAGGCAAGCCAAGTAAGCTAGGCACAGATATCTGGGATATCTACATAACTAACGTCCCCGGATGTATGACGACGTTTACGAACAAACGTAGGCAGTACCAACAGCAGCAGATGCCGTAGCCTCCTATAAAATGAATATGGCATACTGTAAGTAATATTAATAATGGAGAAGGGTTAAGCCAATGAGGAATATTCCAAGTCAAGACTAATCTTATCATCGCACGATACCAAACACCCTCCACACCCCGCACACGACCAATGCATGTTGAACGTGTTGATTTTCGCTTTACGTGGGAAATAACTACTACTGTAGTCGTCTCCGAAGTGACCTGCACGGATTGGATTTCGGTCGATTTGGAAATTGGCAAAATATTATTCCAATCACCGGGAGCCATAATTCTTCTCAGGCTGCTCGTGGTAGCTGCAGATGGAGCAAGGGGCAGTGAGAGGTTAGAAAAGAAACGGGAGCAAGAGGAGGATTGCTACGTAGGTTCTCATAGTCAATGGTCGTCTGGCGGTCGTGGGCTGCGACGTGCAGAATTGTGGTATTCTCCAGGAGAATGAGGCACAACGAAGAAATACTGATTCATCGAGACAATATATACACATGATCGGTCGGATAATCTACTGCGAGGTAATGGGTAATAGTAGCAGAGCTACGGCGGACAACCCTCCACGGCGTGCGACGACACCCGTGAGACACAGTGCGCCCTTTCGTGTTTGTTCCTCCGATGCAGTGGTCACCCAGATCGATTCGGTGTGGGTCGTGAGCGGAGGTCAGATGTTCGGCGGAGACGGACAGACATCCATACACACCTGATGCAAGGTAGGACATCTCTCGTGCTCAGCCAGCGCATAGGACAGACACTCAGCGGCTTGGAGCGTCAATGAAGGCGGGTCACTACACACAGGCCATTCACAGGCCAATCACCATCCACAAAAGGCCGTTACCTGGTTAGAGGAGCAGCGGCGACGACCGCCCACCGCCCACCAGCTACCCACCACCAACACCCTCGTTTGTCTTCCGATAACATTGTCTCTAAGAAGAAAATTTGATTTATATTTTGTGTACTCTTTCATGTCAAGACTCGGTTTGAGAAGTTGTTGTGCCGTGTTTACTGCGGAAAAAAAAGATCAGAAAAAAAAGATCAGGACTACTCGCAACTAGTCCTGAAAGTTCCGCCTTTGGTCTATTCGGGCTGTTGGCCGGCGAGTTGGAGATATCGATGTACTAGCTGTTGGTGCTGTCGCAAGTGGTCAAATGGTGGCACCCTTGGGGTCATTTGTGGGGAATGTAACAGTCCAGAGGGGGTAATACATAATCTAGTAGTAAGGGACCGCGCCGGCCGTACTGTAACTCCATATGTTTTTCTTCGTGTTTTTGTTTTTTTTTTGGTATTTTTTGTCATTTCCGCATGATCTGTACTATTTCCAGTACATTGTAGCTATGAAACACGCCTTACGGAAAACCTGATCCTTCGACAACCACACCCTATTCAGCTTGTAAGTCGGTCTTAGAAACATATTGCCATGAACATAAGCTTTCTTTACAAATCAAGTCCTTTAAAAATGAACCTGTGGTTGAAGGAGGTATCAAGTTTTCCGTAAGGCGTTGTTCCTATCGCTAAATAATTTATGCTAGAAATAGTATGGCTTGTGCTCAAACAAATATTTTTACAGATACTTTTATTCGAGCAATCAACAAAAACACAATAAAAAACAAGTCCGGCGCGGCTCCTCAATAGCACAGCGGGGGGACACCCCCCCAACCAGTGGTGAAAAGGAAAAAGGGGGGTGTGCTTGCCACCTCCAGCGACGCGGTGCCCCCCCGTAAAAACAGCGTGTGCCGTTTCTCGGCGTGGGCTGCGGACGCGTAGCCAGCGTGTCATACTTGTATTTGAAGCCGTCCGGGACCCGCACGGGCGCCTGGCATAGGCGTGTTTTCCTTGTACCCCTAGATGGTCGAAATAACTAGTGGTGTATCGCCTTCTGACCCTTACCCTATACTTCATCTACGGCAGGTGGCTCCCCTTGGTGGACTAAAAACGTATCGGAGCGGCAGGGTCTCTTATAAACCGACGTGCTCCTAGTTCCCTAAAAGTGGACGCGGCCGTTTTGAAGAGCTGAAAGCGCCTTACAAAACGGCCGATACGGCGGAATGGGGAATAGGGGATGAAAGGATACCACTGCCGCGGGTTCTTCCGCTCGTTGCAGATTTACTATGCGCTGCGAAAGTCAGGGCGTGTCTTAACTGTTTTCGACTCGGTAGGAACGGTGGAAACGGAACGAGGCTATTCGCATGCGTTCGTTCCATGCCAACCTGTTTGCGTCCTACATGAACTTGTGAGTTCTAGGCAACAGACCAGAACAGACAATAGCTCAACTGACTTTTGCGGCGGGACCGTACAGCTCGAGTCTAGGGCAAGGGTGCCGTCACGTGCGGAGCAAGTGCTCCTGACACAGAAAAGGGCTTTACACGCAAATATGCCGGGAGGCAAGCTTCGCGGAAGACGGTGCTAGCCATCCGGAACAAGTCTAGAAGTTTAAATATTGCCGTCGTGGCTTGACGAGGACTGCTGGGACGTCAATGAACACTTGGTGCCACACTTTAGCCATAAATGTATATCGCCAGAGCCTCGTTCGCTACCTAGTATTTTCTCTCGAGAGCCTCCTGGTCAGGCTATGGCGGTATGGCGTGGCTCCTGCCGCGGGCGAGCCCTACGGCGTCCACATAGTATGCTCCATCCCGTGCGTCCTATGTCATCCCACGTACACCCATACCCTCGTGGGCCTCCAGCATATGGAGCACCACTCCCAGGTATGAAGCAACACTCCTAGCGCCAATCAGGTGCCGTAAATCTCGTTCCATGCGGGCGTTCTGCTGAACAAGGTTAACTGTTTTGGGACTTGTTCTTCCTCTTCAAAATGTTACGGACAGGGTAGGAAATTTAAAAATCGATTCGATTGGATAACCAATCAGTAGCAAGCAAAATATTATTCCGATCCATGTTCCATGCGTTCCAGTGTATTTTTGGTGTAGTTAAGATAAACCCTCAGACATCCGAGAAACAGTACCGAAAAGTACAGCGGTACGCGCATCTGGTACTTGGGAGGCACACACCTCGCTTTTTTAGCAATCTGTGTGGCGTTTCCCAAGCTGAAGACACCGTGGTGACACCGGAGGTCCCTCGTTAAGGGGGTATATAGATCCCTCATCAACAATTTTGATTTTTCTTCTGTTTTACCTTTCTTTTTGCGTTAATATTCGCGGAAATCGCATAAAAAGTAAATTGTGGATCTAAAATCGATGAAATATCGATGTAATTAACATATCCACGGGCTCACAGCAGCAATATCAGCAAAAATCGCCAAAAATGCTCAAACACACGTACGCGGGAACGAAAACGTCTATGGTGGGACCTTGGAGCTCACTTGAGTTGGTAGCCTTTCCTGAAAGGCGAGCACATCAGGCATCTTTTATCTATCGGGTGCCTCTTGTCTCTATGATGTGTGTAGGGAGTTACGGCGCGTCGAAAAAGAGACAATTCAGGCTGAAAATGCCCTTTGACACCCAAAAGGGGTTTCACGTAGGGCAGCCCCTCGCATTCATGCAAAACTACATCTCGAGCGCTGTATTCACGGGTGGTTGTTCGGATTTAGGTATCCCGAGATGTACTCAAACGTCAGCAGCACTACGGTCGTCCACCAGTCGGGGGAATACTCGTACACAGGTGGCCGTTTGCGTTGGTTGCGGTGGCGGTTTGGACAACCTTGTAGACCTACCGAGATTTGAGGTTATCCATAAATTACAACGTGCCTCGTACATTGCGAGACCTTGCGAACGCCGGCCCAACGTACTGCGGTTGGGTTTCAGCGACAACGTGCCGCAACTAAGGAAAACGGCCACCTGTGTATCCTTACGGTACCGGCTTCCATGTGTTGTTACGCCGCCGCACTTTTCAGTAAGGAAGATGAGACCCATACCTCGAGCATTAAAATATCCACCCACAGCAAATTTTGTGCTGGCCCCGCGATAGGAAACTGCTTGTTGCCCGTTAGCTACAGGAAAAGGTATCCAATTCAATGTAACTGAGCAAACCGCGTACACACGAGGGGGATCCTCTCGGCTCCCAGCGAGCCATCTGGTCCAAGGAGGCCCGGTGTGCCTATAATCGCACGAAAATACGCTTGGGACTGATTTTACGACACACACACGACAAACAAGCGCGTGAACTTGAGTAACGACCACACTTGAGTCATGTGGTCGTGTACATCCCATTAGGGGCTGCGATGGTGACGGTAGCTCCAGAGATCTGGTTGTACCTCGGGTCGGGATGCTGTGATTGTAGAGGATAGTGGCAACATTATTATTTTTTACTCTAGAGGAAGCTGCTCATTGGTTCTTTCGGCAAATAATAATAAAAATGACAGTTTTTTTTTTTTAAACTAAAAACTTTGTGTCTACGTAGAATGTCCGACGCCATTTTTTAACCCTTTTTCCTTTTCGGGTGTCAGGGCCCACACAAACAGAAAAAAACAAAACCTAAAAACAAAACCTAAAAACGAAAGCTAACAACCGAACAGACTTCGCTTTTTGGGGGGCAAAAGAGGAGGGTGTCCAAACGAAGCAAACACATGAAATACAAACGCTAAAAATCAAAACCGGAAAAAATGTCAACGGCCGAAGTCGGGCCCCAGCACTGATGCAACATCCAGCTGGGGTACAGGCGACGCCCAACCCTGAAAAAAAGAGGGCAGTGTGCCCACAGAACTAGCCAGCCAAAGCATGCTGCTGCTGCAAAGGCACCGGTATCCTGTAGCGCAAGATGGGGGCTGAATAAAGTGCAAGTGGTGAACAAGCCGCACCATCATTTGATATAGAGCCAGGGGTGCACAGGGATTTGGATGCCATACACCCCACACCCCTAAAAACCTAGAAAAATATTTTTTTAGCATTGTTTTTTTTTTTTTGTCTTGTTTACAGTGCCACAGAGGCGTTTTCAAGTTGTTCTTTGCGTATATCTAGTATATCATATCTGGTGGTGAGGGGTGGTGTTCTGATTAGCTGCTTTGTTGGGTGCTGTACCGTCCTGCAGTAAACGGGCATGGATGCACATGCTTGCACGCTTACCTGATATGCACCCGAAGTTGAGCATGGTTTTGCCGTTCTTCGGCTTCATTCCATCATTTCTTACGTGATGAGTGTCCGGAGAGTCAGGCGTGTCTGTTTTTTTTTATTTTCACGATTTTCCCGACGGTGGCATGCAAGACTAGCATATACAGGAGCAGGTAGGCAGGGCATGAGTCAATGACACTATAATAGGCGTGATCAGCGGTGGGTGTCCCTGTTGGATTGTTGTTTTGCATTCGAAGATATAGTTTCTATCGATCTATTCGCAAACGAAGGAAACTGCATTTATTTTGATGTGCCAACACCTGGCGACCTATTATAATGTATTGCGCCGACTCACGAAAAGGACGCGCTTGCCACTCCACGCCGCATATAATTTAGCTTCATAATTTTCACCATGTTGTCCATCCTTCAGCGCGAGCGTTTGCCACTGTCCATCAACTTTTTAGGCTACACGACATACTCCACTAGATCGCTCTATCTACTCGACCGAAGCGCCTTTTCTTCGTAGTGGTATGGAAGGCCTTGTATCATGAAGGGGGGGATGACTCTTAATCGTCCTCTGGTTGGTGTTTTGTATACATATTGGATAATAATACGATTAAAGTATTTTGTAGTGGTAAGGAAGGCCTTGTATCAAGGAGGGGGGGAGGGGGGTGGCTCTTAACTGTCCCCTGGTTGAAGGTTTGTATACATATTGTTCAGGCGTAGAGGGGGGGGGGCGGTGCCAGGTACCCCCCCCCCCCGTCTGGCGTTCTCAGTCTCA
>JBBMKB010077454.1:0-13006 GCA_037833945.1 Alaria marginata | reverse complement strand
GAAAAGGAGAACGGAACCGGAGGGCGGGGGGTGTGATTAGTAAGGTGTGCGCCAAACACTGCAAATTGAAAAATACCACGAGGCAAAAAAAAAAAAACAGAAAAAATGAATAATGAAGTAACTCTGAATTTCCTCCGTAAGCCGCACGATGAGTAGTAACGCGAGTAGCTGAACAAAGCTGCCGCACAAAAAATCCTCTCTCCGGTCGTGAACATTCTACTGTGTACTACGTACTGTAGATCGTACCGACTTAGTCCTAACTTACAACTTTAACCCCAACCCTATCCCCAAGAGGATTACGTAGTACGTCGTAGAAACAGGTCGTAGTCACAAGTGCTCCCCTTCTCCCCCCCAGTACGTCTCTTAACTTAATCTCCGGGAAACCAACAGATAACTAGTTCGTTAATTAGCGCAGCTGAGTGTTCATGGCGCATAAGGCTCAGCATTCCCGCGGCTCGTCAATTTGCATCGAACTGGTTCCTCCCTACCCCATCCCGGCTTCTCTTACCATTCGTGGCCTCCGCGAGCAGAAACGTGATCGGCAGACAGTGCTCCCCGAAGTGCACAACGAGGTTCCAAAACACCGTTTGGTCCACTGCTCTGGCCCCGGCCCTCCCACCGTTACCGCCTCCCACGCTGGAAAACCTCACTTCTTCCGGGTTCTCTTCGTCTTCGGCCGGTCCCAACCCCTCACGGAATCGCTCAGAGCACAGATACTGCACCCCGTACGCCGATAAGACGTTGTGGAACTCCTTGCGGAGTACCCAAGGGGATAGGTACTCGCACCAGAGCGGTGTACCCTGCGGCCATAAACGCGACAACAAGGAGGGGGGGGGGGGGGATAAGTAACGAGCACCCTAGCCCCTACCCGAAACGCAAGGACTGAAACCTGGGGATGACTCCCCGTAGTCGTGCTTCAACTATTGGGTTCAGTCGACAAGGAGAAAAGCAGCCGATACAGCGCCCTGGAACACGACAACAAAAACGAACGGCTGGTCGTCAGCTGAATGCTCTGCGAAACGCTCAACGGTTGCCTTCACGAACGTGGAAGGGGGCCCACCGCCAGCTGAATGCTCCACGGAACGCTCAAACGACTATCTTCACGAATGGAGCAGGGATCGGCCGGTTGTGTGTCCAGCCTTTATCAGCAGTATGTCGAGACAGAACAACAAAAAGGGTGCTCTCTCTCTCCCCCTCCTACTCTCCCTCTCTCCCCCTCCCTCCCTCCCCTCTCTCTCTCCCTCTGTTCTTCTTTCTCCACTCACCGGTCCCGTCGTGCCTTTCCATCCCGGCGCCGTGCTGTGCACCGAAAACCTCGACACAAACCGACGCCCGCACGACACGAACGCCTTATTCGAGTCCGGCAACTCCGGAAGGTCTCCCCGCCCCCCTCCCCCCTCCGCCTCACCCCCCGAGCCAGCATCACCACTTTTGGTAGTAGAGATCGAGGTCGCGTCTCCCCACCCAACCCCCGTCACCCCCGCCGCCTCCGCTGCCGCTGTCTCGTTACGGACATCAACATCAATCACAGCGCGGCACTCGGTAGTGTAGTCGTTAGGGTCCCAGCACCAACCATCGCGCACTTGCTCGCTAGACATCTCGTTCTGGCAAGACGGGCAGGTCTCGCTACCGTTGTCGATCTAATAAAAAGGCGAGGCGATAGCGCGGGCGAAATCGGCGGAAGATCGGCACCACATCGGCGAATTCGGCGAAAAAACGGAGAAGGCGGCGGAAGTGGAGCAGGCGGCGAAAACAGCGGGTAACGGATCGGGGAGGGGGTGGATTCAGGATCAAGGGGGTCGTGGATTCAACCAGGCTGCTGGAGCGAATAAATACTAGCCGTCCCGTCCTGCCGTCCTGGTTGGTTGTCTTTAATCACTACCTTTGTCCATCTAAAAATGCGGGGCGATACAGCCGGCGGAATATCGGTGGAACTAGCGCGGCGGCGCAGCGGCGAAAGCGGTGCGTAACGGATCAAGGGGGGCATGGGTTCAGCTTCGGAAACCGCAGGTAAGCGAACAAATACTTGCCGTCTGCAGTGTTTGTCTTTAGGCCATCTCTTATAACACCGTTTCTGAATCCGAAAATGAACGGCATTTTCAGGCCACAGAACCAGACGGGCAGAATCAGATCGACAACTCTTACGATCAAACCCGAATATTACAGGTTGTTTTTGGATAGAGTTCTCACGAAATAATCAACAAAGGCGATCGCTTGACTACGTACTCGTAGAAGTTCGCCGCACCAGAGCATCTCAGCGCACGCAGATGAAGCTTTGTAGGTGGGGCGAGGGAAAACTCGCCGTGTGCGGTTCTTGCGAGGAGGGTTGTATTCTCCCTCGCTCTCGTCGATCTCGTGCATCAACAACAACGATATGCCGCTGACGGCGGCTGTCCTCGTCCTCCACGACAAGTAGTGTGTGTGTCTGCGTTTGGCGAATACCGCAATCGTGACTGCGAGGAGAGTGGCAAGGCTTTCGTAGTTCATCACCATCACTATCCGATCCCATCGGTTCGTGTGCTGATGCCCGAGGTGTGAGCGAGTGGGTGGGGGGATACAGCAGCAGCAGCAGCACGAGTACACCTATGATGCGTGTTGCTTGCCAGCAGATAGATGCGTCTTCTCGTGTCTTGTACTGCTGTTTTCGGCTTACTGCCACGCTTGTTGCCTCCCACGTCGTATTGAAACCCGTCATGATGCAAATCCATATGCCATTTTCAGGTACGATTCTATCCGAAACTGGACCCCATTTCCGGGCGGGGGCCGTCTCGAAAACGATATATCCGAAAATGGAGGCCTGAAAAATCCCCAGTTTCGGGTCTATACGTTGCAAACCCGTTTTGCGATCCAAAAACGTCAAATTTCGGATTCAGAAACGGTGTTATAAGAGATGGCCTTTAGTCTTTAGTAGCTACCTTTGTCGATTTAAAAAGCGGGGCGATGCCGACGGCGGAATATCGATGGAATATCCGCGAAAAATGCAGCATATCAGCGAAATCGGTGGACTGTAGACGAAAAAAGGGCGGAATGTCGGCGGAAGCGGAGGAATACCCGCGGACGCGGAGCAGGAAGCGAAAGCGGCGGGAAACGAACCCAAGGAGGGGGTGGGTTCATCCAGACTGCAGGAGAGCGAACGAACACTATTCTGTCTGGATTCGTTGTCTTCAGTCGCTACGGTTGTCGACCGAAAATTGCGGTACTGTGCAGCCGTCGGAATATCGACGGAAGCAGTGCAAGCGGCGAAAGCGGCGGGTAAATGGTAAAGGGGCAATAGATCCAACCAGCCTGCAGGTAAGTGAACAAATACTGTTCCGTCTGGATTGGGTTTGTCTTTAGTCGCTATATAAGTCAATCTAAAAAACGAGACGATACCGACTGCAGGATACATCGGCGGAGTATCGATGGGATATCGGCGAAATCGGCAGAATATCGGCGGAAAATGGGAAATGGGCGGAATACCAGCGGAAGCGGCGGAATACCCGCGGAAGCAGAGCAGGAGGCGAAAGCGGCGTGAAACGGACCACAGAGGGAATGGGTTCACCCAGAGACTGCAGGTGAGCGAACAAATACGATGTAGTCTGGAGTCTGGAGTGTTTCTCCATAGACAAACGGTTGAGACACTATGCCGTCTGGAGTGTTTGTCTTCAGTCAAATGGCTGAGGAATCGTACAGGGAGGAACCGCGTAGCGAGGGAGGGTCCGAACGCCCCCCCGCTGTAGGCTACGGAAAAGGTAACCCGACAACTTGAAACTCCGAACAGCAACGCCAGCCTCTCGTTTCTTAACCCTGCCATGTACGCGGGTGATTTTTGCCGCTGGCCGAAGGCAGTCCGGACCGCAATCCCACATCGGCGTGCGTCAGTTTGGGAGCAAGCTGTGCGGCGGAGACTTGCATTTCGATCGCCGTTCAGGCGACAACCTAACGCGCAAAAGCCAAGGCTCGTCTTATATGTATTACAAATGCGAGTGTCAAATTCGCAACGCGCCATAAACAATAGGAAGTCCTTTCGAGATGGCTGAAGCCTGTTTTTCTGGCCGCCACCGACCGACATTCATCCACACGATTCTCCGACTATTCAACCAACGCAAACAAATTGGCGACAGATATCAATGTCTTGCTGCGCGAGGTTTTAGCGACAGCTGTATTATCTTACAGCGGTCTGGTACGTTACATACATGGCCTTCGTCAGCCGACTGCTTTGCTACGGTGAGCAAGTATGCGTTCTTTTTTTTTTTTTGCTCATCCCATTTATTATCTTCGCAATTTGTCTTTCTCCTTCTCCCTCCCTAGCCGTATCTCAGATCCGGGGTCACTAAGCGGGCTCTTCTCCCCCCTCCCCACTACGGTACGCGCTTTCAGTGCTATCGCGAGAAGAACTCAGCACTTTCTTCCCTCGTCGACCTACAGTAGGTCTAATTGTGCTTCCTCTCTGTAAGGCGCTTTCCGCAGTTGGTGTCTCAAAAAATAAAATCTGCGTAAGCAGATTCGAACCCAAGACCACAACCCTTAGCAGTATTCGAGGTTAACCACTAGATCACCGGGGCGACCGGTTATGTATGCATATATACTAAGCTGGTGCGTTCCACAGCCGTCATATCTTGCCTCCCTCAACAAACGGGTGTTATAGCTCCTGTGCACAGACTGATTCAAGACTGGATGTTTCCGCATCTCCCTATTGACCTTGGTACTGTTCATAGCTTGTATTAAGGGGAGTCGCCGACGTATATCCTTCATGAAGACATGCGCACCGCGAAACATTCGCGATCGGAGTATCACACAGAAAGATGAGTTTCGACGAAACCCTCGATCTCTCAGCTGCATAGCGAAGGTAGCACAAGACGTGACAAACGAATCTGAGCGCTTTTGAGCCCGTTCCCCGACTTTCTTATTTTCTACCGGTAGTATGACCGTCGATATGTCGGGTACACCACTCTATTAGTAGCGATTCCAATAGATGCGTGTTGCCCTACCTATCATCTGCTTTGGAAGCCCGGTCACAAGACAACGGCCTACATCAATATTAAGAGCTGCCTGGAGCCTTTGGTAGAGAATAAATGCGCAGAGCCGGGACAGACCGAGGTAACGAGGAGACAGCCTGAGGACAAAAGTTAAAAATAAAAGAGTGAACACAACATCACGATAACCGTTTCCTGGTCTATGCCTTTTAGAAAAAAACAAAGGCGGCTGGAAAAAAAGGACAGGCGGCAGGTTTTTCGAGTGTATGCGGAATAACACAGGTCTTTGCTTCAAACTTTGCTAGTATTTGTTTTTTACTCGCGACGGAGAATCAAAGAGATTAATCTCTTAGGAACAGTAGCACGTTTTGGGTGGGGCGGACACGAACGCATGATGGAAACCTGTGATCTTCGAAGGTACTGCCAAAAATAGTGTTTTTATTCTATGGTACGACCATTCGCAGTTTAGTCTAGTCTGTAGAGCTTTAGTTTTAACACGGTCTGTATGTACAGGTGCAGCAGTGTATAGGTATTGTTGTATCGCAATGTAAACAATATTATCAAAAATAAAAATACCAAGGATTTCGTCGATACTCAGCTTTGCTAGCTGTGTGTGATACTCCGATCGAGCGTGTTACGGGGGGTGTATGTCCGCAAGAAAGACATAGGTCGACAACTGACTCCCTTAGTGCTAGCTAGTACCAGAGTCAACAGGGTGCTGCTAATGAATCTGTGCTATTAATAGTAGTAAATTGTACGCCCATGTACGGTACGCATATTGGTGCCTTTCTTCCACTTGGTGCCCTAAACTCACGCCGACCTAATCGTACCCAGACCTGGGGTCTTCAAAGCTTAAACCACCGCTGCATATAACAACAACCACGACAACAACATTGTCTGCCTGACACGGCGCAAACGTCCGACAAAATAAATTATAAAAAAAACGCACGGAGCACCGCATTCGCCAAAGAGCTCCAATTGTCAAAGCATAGAGAAGCCGGGCGATCCAGTCTTAGTGGCACCTTGCTATAGTTCATTGTTTACGATGAGTTAGTTCTGATGGTGTTGTTCCCCGCTGCAAGAACGTGTTAGTGTAGACGGGTTAACCTATTTTGAAAGTCTCCGCCGATAAATGTGTAACCCTCTTAACTTGGTCAGTGTAACCGCGTTATCATGTACCTGGTAACCGTTTACCCTGTCATGAATAACCGCCAAAATTTATTTTTGACAACCGACAAGAGGTGAGGCTACTGTAGAGGTGACCTTAACGCTTCTGAGGGTCCTCCTCACGTGATGAGTATTACTGTATTACTGTGTACCTCGCGCAGGGACAAACGTTGAGGAACACTACTAGTATTACAAATGCAACCCGATGAACAATCCCACGGTGTACAGTACAGCAAGTATATATCGAACATTATTACAACAACGAAGCTGACATCCCAACTATATTGAGTTATGGAGCCCCGGCATTTCAGAAACAAAATTGGCGAAAACGTGCTAGCTCTATCGCAGCACGTATCACAAAGTGCGCATGGCTGCCAGATTACCAGAATCCGCGGTAAACCAGGTTTTAGATCTGCTCGATGCCCATTTCGGTCAAAAAGAGGGAGAAAGGATAAATCAAAGAGCAAACAAACGTAGACACAACGATTTATCCACTAGACTCCTGAAAGATCATGATGCCGGCACACGCGGTTCTGCAATATATGACTTCAGCAATATCCTCTACAAACGGTTTACGTCAACCTTGTCCGCATAAGTATATAACATCAACATCATCATCCACGAGCATGTCACGTCAGCACTGTCGCCGCTGTCCCTTACCGGTGTTTTGATGTCGGCAGGTGCTCTTTGTGGCCATGGACGAGGTCAGTTTCGATTTCATGGATGCTCTCGAGCCGGGGTGCGCTGCTCTTATCCCCAGCACATCAACGGTGAGCTTACCCCCGCACCTGGCTGCATCGACCCGAGCATGTGCGCGGCAGTTCGTTCCGTCGTGGCTCAGCATGTATGTGCCAGGTTGCCTTTTTTCGATTGACTATCTATCGTGCCAACGGGGGCCTAGAAACTTCCTCTGTGCGATTGCTGCAGCTGACCGCGACAAGGTTCACGGCCCACGCAGCACACACCATCCTTCAAAACGTGACTTCAACAGACCAATCCAGAAGCAGGAAGCAGCAAGCCAGCCCTTTTACCTTCCGAATACCCCCCGCATTTTGTCTGCCTTCCACCCTGTGTACGTCGAGAAATTTTAGGAAAGACAACACTCGATCGAGTCCGGCCAGATCGGAGACTCTAGGTTCGCGGAAGCCGTTCTCGTCCGGCCCAGACTTCTCCGATCTGTCTTGAAGCAGGGTTACGCTGCTCTCTGGTCCGACGCGGATATGGTCTGGCTTGCTAACCCTCTGCCGCTTCTGCCGCAACTTGCCGATACGGCAGGGGTAAGTCAGCACTTTTCGACAAAGGCTGCGGTAGCGGGAGTACTCTAATTGTCCCTGCCCTGTCTAGATCGCTCGCGAAAATTTCCATCGCCGCTAAAAATAGAGCAGCCACTCTCACGAGTCGCTCTACGCCACCGAAAAAAGAAGGCCTAATAGTCACTCCCCTACGGTACGCTTACTCCTTCGTTGTTTCGCGTTTGTGGGCAATCGGGCAACCGAAAGCAGTCACGGTTCGCTTGCATGATACAGTTGTGGCCTTACGCTGGTGTGGTACCATTTTAGATGCGGGGCCCTACAGTAGTATATACTGCGGTGATATCCGTTTGTCACGACCTCGTGATACAGTGGACCGCCCTATCCCGAGATTGTTCGGGGTCCCGCTTTGGTGCGAGCATACTGTCATCCAGCAAGACAATGCACTAACGAGGGAGCATGACTGCATTGAGCATCGTTGTTCATGGCGCGGCTGCACATTCGACAGGCGGAGGTGATGCTCCAGTACGATGGAAACTCGGGCAACAAGTGCACCTGCTTCATGTTTCTCAAGCCCACGATGATGTCTCGCATGCTGCTCAAGCTTTGGGAGCAGGCAATCATCGACGGCCATAAAATCATCAATCAAGTGAGCGACGACATAACGGGGACATACCAAGGGCGGCGTAAGTAGAGGGGGGGGGGACGATGGTGTTTAAACGCGTATATTCGGTGGGTTTACCTGGGTGGGATGGGGTTTAACCCTTCCGAGGTCGTCATCTTATGTGTCTACTCCGTGCTGTGCGCACATGAAAGGCATGCAGTGATATGACCCACGGCATAAAATATAGCCGTATGTGCGAACGACAAATATATACCGTATGTAGTGGCGTGCCCACACGACATACCTGGTACAAGATAGTGGTGCGCACACACGACATGCGATGTAGCGCACACGACGATACATACATTGGGGTGTGCACATGGTGTGCACATGCGTCGACGCCATCGAACACATTTTCTGCTCGAGAAGAGTTGTATATACGGATTCGGCCTTCCCGCAACCATACTCATGACTGTGCGCTAACCCTCACCCTAACCCTAACCCTAACCCTAACCCTAGCATCCGACGTCAAACGTGAACGTTTAAAATTCGTGCCATCGAACGTAGCCTGCTAGAATTGATTGTTGAAAATAATGTCCAAAAAACGAGGAATCGTGCAATTAATTGACGTTCAAAAACGAGGTTTGTTGCTAAGGTCATCCAAAAAATGTTCTGTGCTGCAAATGCCGTACCAAAGCGAGAAATAGGTAGCAGAGGGTTTAATCAACTCGCACTTGCACTCCAACTCGGGTAGCGCCCTATTAATAGTAGGGTACGAGGAACATAGAGCACCCACGTGGCAACCAATCAAACGCCAGAATACCAAACGCCTTGCTTGTTTACTGACACATTCTACGATAGAGGTTCACCATTGTTTTTCTGAACCTCCTCAGTTGAGGAGTGTTACTCTATACCTCACCGGAAAACCAATTTAGAGCAAACTGATAGTGCATTCCGATGAACAAAATCGTGGCCCACCTATACAAAAAAAGCATACCGCAAAAATGGAATGACATTCCGACGATTTTGGGTTAAGGAGCCCCGTCATCTAGAAAATAGAAACACCGAAAATCCTACCTCTATCGTAGAACGCGTCTAACTGTAAATAGCGATAAATACTGCATGCTATGGTAGAGGTGAGCCCACAGTTTTGCTGACTGTCTCCTCTCGAGAAGAAATATACCCTGTCCAAAGGTTGACCTTGACACGACGAACAGTCCCATGGCCTAGGTATAATCCGAGTCACACTATTTATAGGGGCAGTCCAAAGTCCAACCGTATCGGGTAGCTCCTCGATTGAGTAGCCCCCCAGTCACAAAACGATTGGCCGAAATGCGCTACCTCTATCTTATCGCGCGTCGAGTGCCTTGTTCACATACTCAGATCAGCGGTGGATCGCACACGCATTACTGCTGGTTTTCACGCCGATCGCTTACTACCTTGAAGGTTGGCTTTACGGTCAACCCAACTCCCCCTCCCACGTGTCGGCCGACCCAGCAAGCGCTTCAGCAACCGCTGTCGTACATGCGACACTCTGGACTTCGCGTGGACATCCTGCCAGCAGAGGTCATGCCTGCAGGGAAACACTTCTTTGACCATGGCTACGAGCAAAATTACGTCCAGCTGTACCACGAGCACGCCCGCATCGTACACAATAACTGGATCAAGGGGCACAAGGCTAAAGAAGAGCGATTCCGGCGTTACGACCTCTGGTTCGTGGGGCACATGTCCTTCCCAGTGTGTGGAAGCACAACGCGTGGGGGCGGTAGACGAAAAGTGAGGTCATAGGGTTGATTAGGTCATGGCGATGGCGGTTGTCGTGTCGACCACCATCGTCACGCTGCGCTGTGTTGGCACTTTCTTGCCTGCCCGTCATCGACGCAGCGTCAATCATAGGTCACATGGGGTAGCTTAAGCCTTAAAGGCATAGTCCATATGAGGTGGCTTTAACCATTGAGGCATACTTCATACGAGGTAGAACAAAAGCGTAAGGCGTAGTCTAGATCCTATGAAGTAGCCTACACATGTCAGGCGTAGGTCATATGAGGTGGGAAGCTTAAGGGGCCGCGATCTGGATACCCCCAACAAACCATTGTGTACGGTAAGTTAACGTATACCAGGTACTTGGTAAACTATAGAGCAGATTCTGAAATTTCCTATGCCGAGAAAACGCAGAAACTGTTACCCCCAACACATGTTGGTTGTAGAGCAAGTTCGTAAATTTAATGATCTGTTGCCGAAACCAAGTGTGACAAGAAAGTCCCAGCAAACGAATGTTGACTTGTTTTACGCAACATTACCCCGTGTTGAAGCAGGGGGTTAGTCAGACAAAAACATGTATTTGAATTATGACGAGAGAGTGACAAAAACTGCTCCCTACGCGAGATCGAGGCAAAGCAGTGCCTTCCGAAATTCGTCTGGGGGGATCACGCGAGTACATTGATGAGCTTCGAGCATCCTGGCTAACCTCAGATAGATGTAGGCATCGCAAGTGCGAAGAATCGTGGACAGTGATCATGAGCCTCCAAAATAGTGCCCTCTTCCGAAACTCGTGTGTCAAATATCTGATACATGGCCAGATAATTTCCTCCGAGAGCATAGTCCAATGCTCTGGTCAGTAACGTATTCGTCCCCTCATGTTATACGTTGAAGGGTCGACATCGTTCCACGGCAGCGAGGGTTGGGAAGATAGGCGACGGGGGTTCTGGTTTCCGGCCCCGCGATTGCGTAGAGCAGGTTTAGCAAACAGGAATAGTCACTGACAGGTCACCTCCTTAGAACCGCACACATATTTTGGGGAGGAAACTGGCGCGGAGTTGACGTGGGACATGTTTTGCAGCCCTAAATCGTTTTCTGCGCCCTCCCACCAACGCTGAGCCTCGACCAACAGCAGCCGGGTTATATCGATAGTAAGTCGGAAGTGGGCGGAGACTGGAGGTAGAGAGAGTTCGTGCATGTGTTTCCCTTGATTGTCTCTTACTTTCTGGGAATGCTTGTCCGTCATCGACGTTCAATTTCATGCTGCACATCAAAGGGTGGCAAGTACAATTAAAATGTTGTACGTAGGGCGTTGGCGGTTTCCGAATTAGGTGTGTGTCGGAAAACATACAAAAACAGTATATAATACCAGGTAGAGTATTGAAACCGAAGCCAACCAACCCACACGAAAACTAGGTTATTAATAGTAAACAAACAAATGGTTAGAAAAGCTAATTATAACCTGATGGTTCACTGGTTTTAGGTTGGGCCGGTTGACCTTGGATTCTGACATTCGATGACATTCCACGGTTTCAATACGAAAGCATCTGAAAAAAGCGCGGCCGGGGTATCACGTAGCTTGCAAAGATGACTATCGACCATCAATTTGATCGAATTCACTGCAGCTGTGGGATCGAAACTTTGGGTCGAAACTCATCTTTGCAAGCTGTGTGTGATACTCCGATCGCGCGTATTACAGGGTGTGTATGTCCTCATGAAAAAACATAGATACATATGATATATCTTCCTACCCAACTCCAACCCAACTCCCACCCAACCAAAATTGGCACATCGCAAACACCCTATTAATAGTGTTAACTATAACAATCGTGACGGTTGCGAGCGATTGGCTCATGTGCCCTTGCCCAGACAGAGTGGAGTAGCCGTTAGGATAGAGGGGGCGGAGGGCACCTAGAGTGTTTGTCGGCTAAATACCCTAGTCGCCGTGGGAGATATCACTTGCCGCAAAATTGGCTTATACAGTACAGCAGCACAAAAGTAGTTACCCTAGGACGTAACAGGGTCCGCCAACACCAGTACGGTGTATTGACAGTTCGATACAGGAGGCAATAGTCTTCGGACAATTCCGATGTTAGATATATTGCGAGTACTGGCCTATGAACAGTATATATCGGTGTGTCGGCATGTAGTATTGCGAGTGCTGGGCTATCCGCAGTACTTTCGAGGTTAAATAATGCGATTGCTGGGTTGTACTTTGTTTGTTCGATATGCTGTTTCTACGAGTTTTGAGCTATGCCCACCATATTAATTTCTAGGTTTCATATGCGAACCCCGGGAGCATAGACTACTGGTATTGTCCTAGTATGCTGCACGTATGCCTGTACCCAGTCTATTTGCATTCGATGCCTGCCCTTGTTCCAGGTCATTGGGTTATGATCGCGCGAACTTAAGGCTGAAGGAGCTAGGGTGCTGCGCGCAAAAGCGCTCCTGCGGAAACGAGAGAACTGTGGGCACGTCTTTAAACCATGTCCGAGAACGATCCTGAAGAGGTCAGGATGGGGGTGAGAGCGATGACAGAGATAGCGGAGAGGCTGCAAAAGATGAAGTTGGGTGAGCTGGACGCGCCGATCGTAAGGACATGTGCACTCGAAGAATAGTTTGTGTGTGGCGATTCTCCCTAGTATCGAGCCGCTAAGCGAATCTCCGACGGGGGTAACTTGGTCGAAACACTACCAGGTATATAATAAAATCGAGGCAACTCGAGACGTGATTTTCGGGTTATCGAATATACTTCTCCAGCTCGAAGGAGTCTCGCTACAAAATAAGAAACTGCGGAAACAAGCGCGGACAGGCTGCTGCACACAAATGCAAGACAAGGGCACCAGAGTTATGGCAGTCCCTACACTTGGTACTGTTGGTGAGAGCACCGCGTCGCCGCCGCCGCCGCCGCCGCCGCCGCCGCTACCGCTACCGCAGCTACAGCTGCAGCTGTAGAAGCAGCAGCAGAAGCGAGCGGTGGTACAGAGGTGGTTGATGAGATGAGAAAGGATTTTGTTTCGCCAGACGGGATACCGCAAGAGGTGGAAAAGGGATATATATGTATATATATGGTGGTTCGGGAAGAGGAGGTTGCGGAGGTTAGACCGGGTCACGGCGAAGCGCAAGAGCTGCCGCCACTACCGCTTCCATCGCAACAGCAGCAACACCAGCAGCAGCTGTAGTCCACGGTTGCACCCCCTCCTTGGCCGCCCCCTCTCCAGGCGGAATTCGAGACCAAACGAAGCGAAAGCGGGAGGAGGTGTTGGGGTGAC
>JBBMKB010077443.1:0-13009 GCA_037833945.1 Alaria marginata | reverse complement strand
GAATGCCAACGTGAGCATATGTGACGGGGCGCATACAAGCCGATTGCCACAATTCTTCGGGACGCGGAGTGCGCACTTGATTACTACAATCCTTTTCTTCGGTTTAATCGAATGCCGGCGTGAGATTAATGGCGAAACGGGAGGGAAGATATGGATATGTTCCCTCGAGTAAATTTCTTATCCCACACTATATGAGAAGATTTGGTCCGACAATACATGCATATTTATTGATATGATCTGTACAGCAGTATTGAGTTATCTGAAGTGATCTATAGGCGTGCCACTCTGTTGTCGAGGTACTACTCCTTGTAGTCTAGCTGGGCACCAAAAACCAGGAAGTCGCACCCGAGGGAGGCGATGTGGCGAAACCGCGTACTTCAGGGCACGGTCTCTTCCCTTTTTACCCAATCCCCTGATGCCCGCTACCACTCCTTTAGAGGCCCCAAAACCCCTCCTATACTAATTCCAAGTAGCTTGTCCCCAACACCGGGTTTCCGGCTGTAAAGGCGTTAAGGGTGGCGCCTTATTTTTCTGAGAATTTTCACTTAACCAGCTCTACACCTCATCGAAAACACAAAGTTGTAGCGCTAAACCCGATGAAAACAATGCCACGGCCCCGGCATGCAACGAAAAATACTATGAAACCCCAATGGGATTGGAACGTCTTGGGTAGTTAGTTTCTCAGTTGAGAAGCTTCCTCAGGCTGAAACAGTTTTGGCCAATAAGTGCTATTAATAGTAATATCATACCTCGATCATAGCACGCCCCCCCTGTCGTTTCAACCATGGACTGCCTTACCTTAGTCTGTAGCTCGTGCCAGTACCGTAGGTTCTACAGGCCCTATTAACATCGAATATAGTCCCCAGTGGCCGATAGTAGCCGCGTAACTATTAAGTATTAAGGTCGATTTCGTGAATCTAATCCCCCGCAACAGATTTTTTCTTGAAAAAAGGACATGCCGAAAAGTCCGAGTGGCTTTGAGCCGCTGAGAACGGAGGTCCCAAAAGCAACCCCGCGACCGTGGCCGCCGTCTAATAACATGGAAAACCTCGTAGACTTCCGTGGACATGTACTGTGTTTCGGAGACAGCGCGTTCCGGGCATGAAAACGGACTTGTGCATACGGAGCCCTGGCTTTGGCCTCGTTCGAAATAAAAACGAGAAAAAAAAGAGACCTATTAAT
Organism: Alaria marginata; assembly: GCA_037833945.1. NCBI lineage: Eukaryota > Phaeophyceae > Laminariales > Alariaceae > Alaria > Alaria marginata. The sequence goes on along the minus strand of JBBMKB010077443.1, from coordinate 11,827 downwards.
CGTGATATTTGGCCCGCAAAAAACGGCTGGAGAACGACCCGAGTCCACAGCAGGAGAAAGTCCCCCCATGAGAATCAGAATACGCCTCCAATGTGGCGTAATCGAGCACGATCTGTGTCAGGAGGCCTCCGCTGAAGTCGGCGGCCGGCAGTGAGCCGAAATGGTAAATTTGCTCTCTTGTGGGTTGTGGGCGAGTCGTACAGTAGTCCGTGCGGCGTATCCGTAAGCAAGGCCCAGCAAAAAACACACTTTATTATTTTTTACTGGCGCGTGTATTGCGAAAAATGGTGCAATGTGCATCAAGTACCTGGAAGCAAACGACGTAAAGAAGAAGGGTACTATGGTTGACGTCCTGATGCCACGAGATTGGGCTGTTCGTTTGGGCGCTATGTTAGCTAGAGATGCGCAAACTTTTTTGGGGACTCCCTAATTGGAGTTTATTGTGGGATCATTTTTGCAGTATGAAATAGTTGAAGGGATGAACAGCATTCTAAACAGATCGTTACGAGTACTTTTCCCCCACGACAATAGCGGCTACGATAAGCCCTCGCCGCGCCTCATTCGTAGCTACATATATACAAGTACAACGTAAAACGACGGTCCTTACTATTCGCACGCTGCGCGCCCATGCTGAAGTATTACGCTTCGGCTGTCAATGTTTCACACTCCGAACAGCTCATCTGTCGTGTCTTGCTCACTCCTTCAAAACATGTGCAGATGAGATATCCCACGTAGATCAAGCCGGGGGAAACATGTGTAGCTCATGTAGCTCCTTATGGCTCATTCCGGTGAAGCCATGCAGCTCATGCAGCTACTATAGCTGACCCTTTGGCAAATATGCGCATATGAGCTATCTTCTATAGCTCAAGCTTTGAACACGTGCGGGTGAGCTACGTCCTATAGCTCAAGCCGGAAAAACATGTGCAGCTCATGTAGCTCATATAGCTCACCGGTGAGCTACCCTCCAAAAAAGTAGCTCAAGCTACGGTGAACCGATCTGTCCGGGGTTTTGAGTATTCCACATGTCGTATGAAGGTTGCTTGCCAATTGTCCAACCAAATAGATTTCCAAACGTGCCACCCTCTGCTAGGCATGCGTGTTTGTCCAACAAATACGGAAACGCACCACCTTCTGCTCCAGCAGATATTTACCAGCTCATGAGCTTGCTCATCTGTCGTGTACAGCTCACGCCTTAAAAACATGTGCAGATGGGCTACTTCCTGTAGCTCATCCCGGGAGAACGTGTGCAGCTCATGTAGCGCCTATAGCTCACCCTGGGCAAATATGTGCATATGAGCTGATTTTCATAGCTCAAGATTTGAACACAAATGCAGATGAGCTATGTCCTATAGCTCAAGCCTTGAACACAAGTGCAGTTCATGTAGCTCGTATAGCTCACCTATTATGAGCTACCGTCTGAAAGACCTAGCTCGAGCTACGGTGTGCTGACCTGTCCTGTGTGTGCAACATTTCATAGGCCGAGAAGGGTGAATTGTTTTTTGTAATGTGTACTGTGTTTTGGTTGATCGTGTCGGGAAGAAGGCCGTGTTCTGGAGTCGTGTGTTTGCTGGGAGCAACGTCACAGTGTTTTAGTGGCTCGTTTTGGCGAGAAATCATTTTTCGGGAGTCGTGTCGGCCGGCGGGAGGTATGGTACGTCATGTTCGTGGCTCGCTTTTGCAAAAAACAGACACTCATAGAGGCAGGCCTGACGCCCATCCTGCCCGTTCTTTGATCATGCTAGACACCACGTATACACCTCCGTGCAAACCGCTGAGCCGTCACAGCATCTTGTTTTTTTTTTGCGGCGCTTTCAAGCTGACGCTTTGCAAAATACAGCAGACGTTTTTTACACCATTTCGCCTCGTAATACGTGTTTGTTCCGCCGATGAACAGCTACAAGCAGCATCTGCAGTCCAAGAAGCACAAAGAGGCGACCAAGATCATAGCGGCAGCATCGGCACCGGCAGCGCCCGACGCGGTCAACGCGGACGGTAGCGGTGGGGGTGCACCCGTCACCGCCGCGGCAGCAGCCGGTACGGCGAGCGTTAGTGGCGGTGTCGCCGAAGGTGGAGCGGCGGCGATACCGGCGGCGCCGACATCAGCTAGTGGGCCGTTGAAGGGTGGTGTGGAGGCACAGCCCGGGACTAAAGAGGACGAGGACAACATGGAAGAGGACGGTGAGGAGGAGGAGGAAGAGGACGGCGGGGAGGAGCTCGCGCCGCCTCGCATGGGCCTGGGTGTGTGCGTTTTCTGCAATGTGGAGTCGGCCAACTTTGAGGAGAACTGCCAACATATGCTGAACCAACACGGGTGAGTTCCGCCTGAGAAATGACTTCAAGAGATCCTGAGCCCGCTTTAGATTTGGTGGAGATGTTGTCAATTGAGTTGCGAATGGTTCTTGAGTTGTGCGGACGCAGTTGGGGTTTTTAGGGGCAGATAGCCAGACTGCGCTGTGCCGCCTTAGTCGGAATTCGTGATTTCACAACGTTTTGTGTTTTTTTGCTTAATTGTACGAGGCTGTACCTGTTTTTGACTCCAAACGGGACGAGTATACCCGTTTTTGGTTTTTGCCCTTCTTGTGTCCTTGAATGATACGGTACACCGCTTCTCAAACTTGTGCTTCCAGGTTTTTCATACCAGATGTGGAGTACTTGGTGAACCCCGAAGGATTGGTCGGCTATGTCGAGGAGAAAGTGAAGCTGGGAAACATCTGCATCTACTGCAACGGGAAGGGCAAGACGTTCCACACATATCGCTCGCTGCAGCAGGTTTGTGAATTATTTACCTCTCCTGCCCTGTGGCTATGGTAGTTGATTTTGCGACGCTTTTTACGGCCGAGTTGATCCCCTGCTTTATCGCACATTTGTTGTTTTACTTCAGGTTCGCCTAAAATTTCAACACTTTTTAGAACTGCAAAAGTTTCCCCACACTATTTCCGAGTGATTTTACCCAAAAAACGGGGGTGTATTTCTAAAAGGGTCATCAGCTGCCTTCGTGATGGGTTCAACGCCGACACCAGGCTGTAGGGGTTTCCAGGAGCGCCATCCGCTTTGGCACCCCTGACGCGGGCCCTTGGAGTGGAATCTGTAAACCGCGGTGTGATTATTATATAGCCAGAAAACCTTTCATTTGATACCCCACGACCACCGCCGTATGGTTTCTTGGCGCGAAATACGGTTCGAACGTATCATTTTTTTTCAAGGGGACCGGTAACACTCTGCATTTACTTCTATGGTAGGCGTACAGCCGAGAGTCGACGGATAATTTGCTGTCGTGTTTGCGAATGATAGCCCCCGTGGTATAGTCCCCCCATACTAATACGGGGGAACGTAGTTAATAGGACCAAATATTGGTAGTAAAAATAGATAAATATATAGGCTTTTGTGTCTACCGTAGGTTCTATTTACTACGTTCCCCCGTAATATTAACAGTTGCTGTTAATATGGGCATTCATGGCATGCAACAAGTTAGGGCTTTTTTTTTTGCGTGGTGCCGGCTTCTTCGACGAGACAGACTCTGCTTCAGTCGCTTGAAAAACAATCGCCCCGAGCTGCTCTTCCGCCTTGTCCTTTACGCCCCAACTTCCGAACAAACCCAGTGTGGCTGACGGCGTTGCTTTACTCCAAATTTTCCCGCCCACTTCTAACCCCGCTTCCCGCCGCCAACATCGCCCACTTACAACGAGCCCAAACCAAACCGAACCAAATCACTCCTGCAGCACATGACGGACCGGGCGCACTGCAAGCTGCTCTACGACGAAGACGAAGACCTGCACGAGTACGAGACCTTCTACGATTTCTCCTCGTCCTACTTGAATGCCCAGCAGCAAGGCCTAGTGGCGGACACCGGCGCCACCGCCGGTGACAAGCCGAACGAAGCGGGAGAAGAATCCGACGACGAGATCGAGGTTACGCGAACCTTAGCCGTAACGGATTTGGGGGAACTCGTCCTGCTCGATGGGAAAACGGTGGGAAATCGAAAGTGGAGCAAGTATTACAAGCAGAGGCTCCGGACTCCGGACGAGCGCGAGGCGGTTGTAGCGCAGCGGAGGGCGACTCGGCTGCAGCTGGGCGCCATGTACGACGACGAGATGCGAAAGGGGACGTCGACGGGGAACGCGGTAGCGCTTCAACGCGGCCAGCGGAAGGCGTTCGGGGGGCTGTCGGGGGTGTCGTGCCCCAAGGACGTGAAGATGTTGAGGGCGCACCAGCGGAGTCAGGCCCGACAAAGGCTCAAGACCGAGCTCCGGCAGAACAAGCTCAACAAAACGTTCGACAGGGTTGCCGAAATGTGATTTTATTTTACGGATCGGTTGTTGTTGTGGCTTGCTGGGGGGTTTTGTTGCGGTCGTCGTGGGCGGTCCGGTCCCCCTTTTCCGTCATATGGAGGAGGCTTTTGCGACCGGGAGGGTGGTTTTGCAAGCGGGGAGAGGCGTGTCTGCTTTGAGGCGATCGATTCTGTTATTTTTATGTCTTGAGTACTGCAGTAATGATGGCTGCATAGTCTACGGCGGTGGTTCTTCTCGTGCTCTCCTGTTGTTTAATTAACACTCTCTCGGACGGGTTTTTTTGCTCTGTTATTTTTTGCTCTTTCGTTACTTTAAAAAGAAAAGTTATTACGAGCGAACAATGCACATGGTCAAAACGGTTGCCAAGATGCCATGTTCGTGTGTGTGTGGACAAACTAATAAATTAGAGTGGAAGGAAGAAAGATAGAAGTTAGACAGTCAGATACGCTTGGGCCAGAACATTATTTACTCGATGTCCGGTACAAGGAAACCACAACGTAACTTGACTCATTTGCCGCGTTCGTGCGCTTGAATATACTGACCAGGTACTAATAGTAGTAGTACCTGATCCCCCTGTATGATTTGCAGTGTGTCAAGCAAGCTTCTGCTGCTGCTATGTAAAGTATCTCGGCTGCGTAACAGGCGAAGTGAACCATAGCGCGCTGCGGTAGAGCTTCGTGCGGCATTTCATCCAGCGACGCACGCGCATACTAACGAATTTCCAACGAAAACAATTGACAAATTCATCTCAAAACTGCGGGAACGAAATGTCTTTCTACACCTGTTAACAGCTGATATCAGAACATGCTGACACGTGATGCACGACACGGTCGCCATTCACATATTATTAAGTAGTAACTCGATTAAAATGAAGGCACGTGCCGGTTGAAGAAGTCAAGACCTGTGACCACGGCTTGTCCAAAACCTCTTTCGCTGAGGGTAAAACCTCTGACGAGCTCAGGTGCAAATAACAAGTGATAAGTGAAGCTATAATTATTGAATGCTCGCGCTGAGGTGAAGCGGCGGCGCAACTGACAGCATAATGAAAAAAAAGACCGCCGCTCGTGCAGCGTTGATTGGCCTCGACAAATGAAACACACATCAAAGACAAAGACAAGCGAAATCGGTTGAACTCTTCTTGTTACCATCACCACCTACCTGTATTCCACCTTCCTCGCGGGAATCCCGCCTCCACCATCACTTACGCGCAACTGAAAGAGGATCTTTCAACTTCTTCCTACAGTAGCCACCCGCCACTCTGCAACGTTTTCCATTCCTACTTGTCTCCGGTACCTCCCGGCTGTATCACAGTGCGCCCCCCTAGCGAAGATCGACGAGTAGTCGCTTTACGCCATTTTTTCTTGGACTGAGCTGTCCACAACAACTACGAAAACTTCTATTTTTTCGTAGCCAAGGGCGAATCGCATCGCCCTCAAATCATCGAAGCCGTTCTTTACCCCTTACGACGACTATGTGTGACATTAATCGGCGGTATAATCTCAACGCATACCACCCACTCACTCAGTGCGCGAAACCCTCGAAGCGTAAACCGCCATCGAGTAGAATCTAACACTGCTGTGTAATGTAGCGGTAGCAGCGAAATCCCTGCCTGCCCCACAAGACAATGTCGTCCTGGAGCGACCAAAAGAAATCTCAGGAGCGACCAAGAGATATCTCTATCAAGGTGTGTGGACAGGGTTCAATGACCCAGACCTGCACACTACCTTCACTCCGCCCGGCATCATCCCGTGGGGTTGACCATCAACACCTGCTCTGAGCACTAGTAGCAGACCTGTATTATTGTAGCAGTACAAGGCTGCCTACTTGCTTCTGGCAGGCTGCGTTATTGGCAACCTCTGTCAAGCTCTTCACTCTGAGGGCGCTGGTACATTTGTCATACTGTGACCGGTTGGACCGGTACAAGGAAAAACCCGAAAACAAGCAAAAAAAACGTCTATCGTCGCAAAAGTCTTACCTCGGCGGCAAACAATGATGATGGCTTCATAACCCCCTACCCGTCTTAGAAAAACTACACTACCTGGCATAACGCGTTTTTCATCATCGCGAGGTGTTTTCGTCAAGTCGCTCGCGCAAACATCCAAAAGCACCTCGCTGAATCCAACGCTTCTTGCTTGCTCGGTTCTGTTATGTTAGCCACCGCGGATCGAAAAGCGTGCAAGGACATTCGCCAGCTCCATATATAAAGATATGAGGGTGCTCACCGGCGAAAACTTCCTACACTCAATCCATCCCCACCTGGCCAACAACAACGATGCGCGCCACGCACGCAAACCTTGCAACAACCAACCCTAACCCTTCCTTGTGCTTCGGTGCTCTAAAAAAGCACATCTACCTCCCGGCTGTAGTCACAGTGGTACATGCCCCCTCCCCACCCCCCCTAGCGCAGCGCGAGGTCACCCGACGCCATTTTTCTTTAGTCTCTCGGCTGAGTTACCCAGCTCCCAGGACCGGGAACTAATCATGCAGTCGTGCACTGGTATATCATACTGACGCATGCGATTATTTAGTGGCAAATACAGGCCTATTCTGAACGCACACCACATACATGGTGTGCGAATCTCTCGACGTGGACGGACACCGAGCAGACCCCTATCCCTGCCCCTCAACAAGACTACATCCTGTAAATAAAAGCAGAAATTGTACAAGGTGTGGACAGGAATTGACTAATCGCCCACACGCTAACAGCAACAGCAATTAACTGTTGCTTCTGCTGTTGTTGGTCTGTTCATTTTCCGCCCACTACTTTCTTCCCACCGACTGTACGTTCCGGTGGCTTGACGACATGCCTGTGATGCCAGCGTACCGCGACACCACTACTAGTAAATTCCTGCCCCACATAACTGAGTGACGCAGAAATTTCAAGGTGCGGACAAGACTTACTTGACCTATCTGCCCACAACCTTTTGACCAGCCAACTTAATACCCATGACTTCAGCAGCAACCTGCTTTAGCAGGCTGACTTCTCGTGGCGTCATTTGCAACCACTTTTAAACTCTGGGGGGGGGGGTACGCTTCCACGTACTACTTAATACCACCGGTAGGACCAGCGCTTCAAATAACCCGAAACAAAAAAAATTGCAGCTAGTTAGTCGTCGCAGAGCCGAACACCGGCGGCCTAGAAAGGCTCCAAGAATCTCCGATCCACCGTACACTTACCAGAAACGCAATCGCGTTTAGTCAGGTTGGGTGACCCACACCGCCAAACGCTCTCGGCTCCAGCGGCCACGACGGTTCGAAAAGTACGTCAAGAGTGCGAGTACACTGTCCCGTCGACTCCATGACACTCGACCACCGACTACAACAAAAACTCTTGATACGCACAATCCACAGCCAACTGATAAACAACACACGCACGCAACTAACTCCGCAAAAAAAATCCTGTCCCTTCTCCCTTGTCTCTCCGTGCAAAAGCACACCTCCCGGCTACATAAAAGTCTCAGTACACCCACCCACCCACCCACCCACCCCCATAGCGCAACGCGAGGTTAAACGACGCCATTTTTATTTTCTCGGCTGAGTTACCCAGATCCCAGGATCGGGAATTATGCAGCCGAGAGCAATCTGCGATTGCCCTCGACTACAGTGGTACTGACCAGGGCGACGACATGGCATAATACGCAGTCTGAACGCAGACCACATCATATGCGAATCTCTCGACGACGACATCCGAGTAGACTCTTTAAGAAATCACTGCTCTGCAGAAATAACTTAGATAGGTGCGGACAGGAAAATTTCCTGCCCACACTCTTCCCACCCGACACTTATCGGATGGGTGGACATGCCCGTGGCGCCAGCACGACGATGCGGCGCCACGAGCAATTCCCTGCGCCACAGGTACCCTGTGATAGCAGAAAATGAACGAGGTGCGGACGGGTTTAACCCGCAACCCACCACCTTCTTCCCAGCCGACTTCTGTCGGCATGGGTTGACAAGCCCGCGACGCCAACACAATAACGTGGCGCCACTGGCGACTCCCTGCGCCACAGGTACCCTGTGATCGCAGCAAGTGTTGGAGGTGACGACAGGATGACGTCCTGCCGACTACCTCCTTCCCACCCGATTACAATCGGGATGGGATGAGACGCCCGTGAGGCCATAATAACGAGGCCCCACTGGCAATTCCCTGCCCCACAGGTATCCTGTGATCGCAGAAAATGGTTACGACAGGATTAACGTCCTGCCGAACTTCTTCCCACCCGATTTTTATCGGAATGGGTTGACAAGCTCGTCACGCTAGCAATTTATGCGGCGCAACTAGCGACTCCCCGCGCCACAGGTATCCTGTGGTGGCGGAGGACAGGTGACGACAGGATCTACGTCCTGCCGACTACCTCCTTCCCACCCGATTTTTATCGCAATGGGTTGGTTAGCTCGTGGCACCAGCACCATAATAACGCGGTGCCACTAGCAACTCCCTGCGCCACAGGTATCCTGTGGTCGCGGAAGACATCTGAGGTGTCGGCTTAAGCCGACTACCTTCTTCCCACCGACTTTACTGTCAATGGGGTGACGGACTCGTGGCGTTAGCATTTAATGCGCCGCCACTGGCAACTCCTGGGCCACAGGTATCCTGTGGCCGCGGAAGACCTTTGAGGTGACGACAGGATCTACGTCCTTCCGACTACCCCATTATCCCCACCCGATTCTTACCGGAATGGGTTGCCAAGCTCGTGGCGCCAACACCACAATGCGACGCCACTAGCAACTTCCTGCGCCACAGCACCCTGTGGTCGCGGAAGCCATTCGAGGTGTCGGCTTCTTCTGCCAACCACCTTCTTCCCACCGACTTTACTATCGATGGGCGGACAAACTCGTGGCGCTAGCATACACATGCAGCGCCACCAGCAACTCCCTATCCCACAGGTACCCTGTGTTCCGGGAGACATTTTGGGCGTCGGCTTATACTACCAACACCCCCATTTCCATCCGACTTTACTATCGGATGGCTTGACAAGCCCTGTACGTCAGTAGCAACCCGCTTTCGCAGGCTGACTTCCCGTGGCGTCGTTTATTAACCTCTATCAAACTATGGGGGGCGGTGGTACATACTGAGACCGGAATCCGAAAAAAAAAACAAAAAACACAAAAAGAGACCCTAGGGATTTTCTACCGTGCGTACAAACAAAAAGCAACATACACTACCGCCATGCCAGGCAACAAGACGGGCGGAAAGGTGGAATACACATATCTTATACCCCTACAAACCTCCTCCTCTCCACCGTCTGCATACCCGCTAGCAAATCTTCATCCTCTCCCTTCCTCCCCTTGTCAAAACCCCTCGCGAGTCGATTCCACCCCGGCCTTATGTCAAAAAGGGCGTTCACGGCACAAAAAGCAGCGCTCACAGAATCTGTTGTAGACCTGTTACGCAGTGGGTTTGCACCGCGCTACAGCGAAACCCGGGCAGCAAACAGCTATTTCATGAATTTATCACGAAATACCTGATCCCCGACAACGACACACACCCCAGCAACTCGTCCAACTGGGCTACCAGTGTCAACAAGGCAAGGGTGGCGTCGAAGCATGTACCTAGGGTAAACTGCCTGGTGGTTTCGGAGGCTCAACAAAACCTTCAATCTTCTGCCAACGATGCGTAGAGCAGCATGCAGAGAGCGCTGTCCCAAAAGTGAAGGCCTTTCTCATGCATCATGGGGTAGGATGACGTCAAGGGGGTAGAATCACGAACAGGAGCAGGATGCTAGCGAGCACACCTGTGGACTGCGGAAACGGGGGGCAAAGGAGTCGCGGGGGTCGGCCAGCGTCGTGAGTGTCAGAGATCGGCATGCACTACAGCAGTGGTAGTCAGGATCGCATGGATTCACTGTCGGTAACACGAATCGTCTCGTAATCATCGACAAGAGGCAAATGAGAACTTGGTAGCTACGTATTAAAAGTGGGGCACAGGAGCATCAGCTCATGTGGCAGCGTTTATAATGCGTCATCGATTCGAGTGTTAGTCGTGGGGGTCGGCCAGAGTCGTTAGTGTCAAGAGATTGGCATCCACTACCGCAGTGCAGTCAATAGCGCATGGATTCGCTATCGGTAGCACAAATTGTCCGTAACAAGTCGTCTGATACATCAGGCAGCTATTAACAGTGGGGTACAGCAGCAACTTAAGCTGCTGTAGCAGTGTGGAGTCGATTCGCGTGTTTGATACAGCGGAACCCCTACAAGCCGTCCGCGTTCACTCGAGGTTTTTACCACTTATTCGAGAAATACTAATGGCTGTGCGGTCAACACTCAATTTGATGCTTTGATGCTGCCGAGCCTCGGTTTTGGTCGGAGAGGGATCAACGTGAAGGGTGCCTAGTCGGCCCTGCCGGCGGCTACCTATATACTCGCGGTCAGTTTGGAGGGCTCAGGTTCGAGTGCGATGAGATCTCGGTGGGATCAGGGCGCCAAGCGAAATTTTGTGTCTGTGTGTGTGCGTCTTGTGGGGCGGAGCTTGACCAATGAAACATCCGGAAGGATCAGTATGAAAAGTAAAAGTTGACCAACGAAGGGGTTTCTCGAATACAGTATAATAGTGGTGGTCCGGTTCTAAGGCGACCTATTAATAGTGATAATCGGCTTGGAGTCGGCCTACAGCGAATCGCCGTATAGCCGAATAGGTCGTGACGCCTTATAAAGGTACCGTACGTATTTAAAGCGACTCGCCCTATATACTGTAGGTACTATTCGGCCGTGTGACGACCATAAGGCCTTATTGAGAGCCAAGTTTGACGGTTGGAGCTGCGACGGCATTAGTGTCCTACCGCGCGCCTCTGTCGTGCATTCGCTTGCAAGCTTGACGACCAGCTCGACAGCATTTCATCAGGATCGTCTGCGATATACAACAGGTTTGGCAGGTGGAGCGATACAGTATCTGATAAATTATCAGCGGTCCCATCGTGTTTCTATTGCATTTAGATAAGTATCGTCTTAATTTCCTGCATCGTGCTGCACTACGGGTACGAAATCACTTGCGCTACATAATAATAGGAAAGCCGGACACTGAGACACTCACTGCGAGCTGATAGTAACGTCCTAAAGACCCCTGAACATGATTTGCAAATAGTTACGGCGACGCTGCCATGAACGCCCTATTGTTCACTTGCTTGACCGACCTCTGATAGGCTATAACAAAATCCAAAACAGCCCTCCAGTGAGTAACCGGTGCAGAGCGGGAGGCACCCCTGCGTTTCTTTCACAACACACATCCGCACTGCGCTCGGCACACATGATTGGGGGCAGTCCCTTTCCCGGGCATGCTTTTCGAAACGGTGCGTACATCGCCCGCGGCGCACGACATACCTCACCGAGGGTTGCGGTGGTTGAAAAAACAATGGGGTGGTGTTGTGTGCCAAAGGCGGGCGGGGTTGTCCGGCTATTTCATTTTGTGTCGGAGTTGTCTGAATAAGGTGACCACCCACCCGCCTTATATATATCTATATACCAGGTATAAAATGATGTATGAACTCGGAAAAACCTTGGAGCGGCAAGAAAATCTTTGATCGTGTCGGCCTCGGTATCCGATT
>JBBMKB010077432.1:0-13010 GCA_037833945.1 Alaria marginata | reverse complement strand
CCTAAGATAGCGATCGTTTTCTCGCTACTATCTAATGTACCAAACTTCTCCATGTCACATTCGTCAATTTTCCTCATGTCCTCCTCTAACACCTTACGTTCCTCCTTGTACAGCTCGCATTCTGCCGCTGTGTGGGTTCAACTCTCTTCTGCGTTACTAGACAGGGGGGGGGGTACTAAAACCAAGTGAAAATAAAGAATAAAAAAGATAAAAAAAAATGTATTTCCTTATTTCATCCTGTGATCACAACGGTTACTACGGTTTTCCATCCTGACCTCTGGGGGGTGTGGCGTGTCGTTTTCTCTTTTTCACGGGTGCCCGTCGTGGGGGAAGTGGTCATTTTTGAATATTTTGTTCACGGCGCCAAATATACAATCCTTTCGTATTGCCTCACAACGGCGGTCATAGGTTGCCTCGATCTGGTTACAAGCACCTTCAGAGGACGAGCGCTATAATACTGTTGCCATACACAGAAGCACGGAAATCGGCCAACGTGTCAGTATATCCTGTGGTGCTCCGAAACGGATGCATACATACATCCATACTTCATACCCGCACATACATGCGTCTTCTTTTACGTCATTTTTAGCATGGCCCACGTGCGTGCCCTGTATGGTACCGCCTCCGCGTATATGTGCAAACGTGCAGACCCCCAGCTGGTGCCCAAAAGCGTGTCTCCACCACCACCTTGGCGAGTGTCCGCGTCTCAAACTACGCGTGTGGGAGAGCCTGCCACGGGACTGCCGCCCTACAAATACCAAGTAATGGCGGCACGGCCATTCCCATTCCATTCCCATTCCACATCGGTTTACAAAATGAAATAGCCCTCTATGACAACAACAACAACAGCAGCAATATGATTACGAAAATGGTATGATATAATAAGGGTTTCTATGAAGCCCCTACTTTACTTGCTCATACTGCAAAAATTATCTCACAGTATTTCCAAGTACTTTGTCCTCTAGAAACATGTGTGCAGCTCTAACCAGAGATACCCATACATATGTATATGTAATAGGAAACCGCGGTTTGACCCTATGATTGTGACCGTCCACGTACACCGAACCCCAAAAGCCGGGTCTCCTAGAGGGATGTACATTATTTGGACAGCCGCGGCTGTATCCGCGGCTATCCGCGGCCGTCCGTGCCCGTTCGTGGACGTATCCGCGGACGTCCCCGGGCATCCGCGGCTATCCGCGGATACGTTCACGGACGTCCGCGGCGCTATATGCTGCGGGCATGTCCGCGGCTGTGTCCGCTGCGACTTCCGCGGCTACGTCCGCGACACGCCATGACTGTGTCCGCGGCCAATGTGAATGTCCAGGAAACGTCCGCGGACATGTCCCGGACGTGTCCAGGACACCTCCGTGGCAATGTCCGCGGATAACTCCCCTGACATGTTCGTGGACATCCGCGGACCTGTCCGCGGCCGACTCCGTGGACATGCTGACATGAGAGTGCGCTGGTAGTGTGGGAGGCGCTTCGCTGCTATCGTATGTGTGTAACTCTATGATAACTGCTGCCCCACCTGCCGTCACTGCTGTTTTGTTTTTTTTTCTCGTAATGCGTCATGCACACGGTATTTTGTACCGAAGGGTACGTTTGTCCAGTATGAAAAAAACTTTCTTACATATGTTACTTGCGATTGAAGTTCCACCAATCAATGGCTTTTGCTATACTTCCCTTTACTTTTTGCGGTTGGTTTCAGTTTACAACACTCTTTTACGCTGCACTCCAACTACTACTGCTGTTGCTGCCGAGACATGGTGCTGCTATGCTGCCGTTGTATATCGGTAACAGTTGACTCTATGGACGCTTGCTACTGTAGGGGTGCACCACGTTGTTTCTGAGGCTCCTCACTCGGGGAGCTCCATGTCTCTCCCTAAAGCCTGGTTTTGATTCAAATCAAAGGGCGACCCGATAAACAAATCCATGGCCTAGGTACACAAAAAAGTCGCAATGCAAACAGGAATGACATTACGACGATTTTGGGTCAAGGAGCCCCGTCATACAGAAACAAAAAAAATAAATGCCAAAAAGTGCTACCTCTACCGTAGCACGTAGGTGTCTCTGTGCTGCTGCACTGTGTTTGCTGTCTTGCCCTGCTGCTGCTCGCTGTGTTGGCCATATAAAACGACAGTACCTATACCACTGATTTGAGGTTATTTACTGATGCCTCTCTCTCTCTACTTTGTTAGCGTTGGAGTTTTGGCCTGTGTGTACGTACTGTAGTACTGTACCAGGCCAATGCAATACTTTCAAGAACCTATTTCAGATACGTCAGCCGTGCGTACGACCAGTTGAGTTGAGTGGTCGATACCAACCTTAGCAAGCTGCGTGATCCTTCGGCCCATTGTCTTTTTTTCGCGTACTCTCTTGGTGTTCGGCTCTCACTGCTACAGCTGTGTGTGCACCCGTCAAATATGTGGATACGAATATGTTACGCTCTGCTGCTGCTAGTATCAACACTACCTCGAGTTGTCAACGAGCCACCACGTAACAGCGACACGGACCAACAAAAATCCCCGACGCCGATGTTAATAAGTCGCCTCACCCTCTCCTGATATCGTGGTATCCCTTATTTCCTTATTTCTTCGGTCACCCTGACTATCTGATCACTCTGAAGGAAAGCCTTGAATACCGGACGCTTGTATGCACCCCGCAGTAACATAGCGTATTGCGACGAAAGGGTGTCGCGCTGTGCTCTCGCCCTTGCCTCAAAATGAAGAGTGTGTTTGGCCAAATCACATATTTGAACCCTGGCACATTGTTCAGAATTCAAAGCAGGCACACTGAGGATGGCAACAATGAAATTAAAACGATGCTGCTGTGCATCTAGACTGGAGGTCCAATGTCTGTACAAGCGAGTATAGTCTGGAGCCCACAGTACGTCAGGCGCTTCGAAGACGCACACAGTCGGTATGGAATCGTAATGACCAAATATAACAATCAAGTCATTTAGGACGCCTGAATACGAAACGTAGTGGCGTCGAGTCTACCCTCTCCGAAGCTTTACCCCGTCTCCACAAGTAAGTGCGGCGCACCGCGTCGGGTTCAGCACTACTGGAGAGCTCAATGTACCCTCAGACCGCCGCCAGACTCTCAAGCGAGGAGACTTGCTACGGTTGGGTTGCGCCTTTACTTAGTGAGGCTCCTCACTTGGGGACCCACACACCTCATAATATGTACACGGGTTTCGACAAAATGTGAAAACGCAACCCGATGAACACCCCCATGCCCTAAGTACATATAAGGGACACATTCTACGATAGAGGCTCACCATTTTTTTTCTGAAGCTCCTCACTTGAGGAGCTCTGTGCCCTCACCGAAAAAATGGCTTTGAGCAAAACTGAGAGTGCAATCCGATAAATAAATCCGTGGCCCATCTATACAAAAAAGGTATATATATTGCAAAAATAGGATGACATTCCGACGATTTTGGGTTAAGGAGACCCGTCACCCAGAAAATAAAAACGCCAAAATGCTACCTCTATCGTAGAGGGCGTCAGGGTAGTTCCTCGGTTGAGGAGCCCCGTCCGTCAGAAATAGCTTAGCCACACCCTAATGCGCCTATCGCAAGACAAGCCCGAGATGCAGTCGCTTCATTCCTGGTCTCATCCACCGAAGAGAGCAAGGGCAGTTCGACGGCGATAATGCCGAGGGCTCTTGCACGATGCCCGTAAAATCAGGGCTCAACCAGGAAGCGCACCTGAAATATCGCCGCATTACGAAGATAGCACAAACCAGAACGTAAGACGGGAGATGGCCCCCTAGCTTCGTTACGACAAACGACCCACAGAGGCGAGCCGCGTATATATTCGTCGCCACAACGGTAGAGCTGTGTGAGCGGGTCTTGCACGGTGAACACGAACACTGTCTTAAGTGGTTCGTGGCATTCCGCGGACAAGCCACCAAATTCAACATTGTGATCGTGAATACCAAGGTTACCCCCACATAAAATCCACCCAGTTGTACAGCAGTGTATACGCCTCATCACTGTTCGTGACTACGAGTACAACGATCGACTATGCATCGGTCGAAATGTGTTAACCAAACATAACATATTCTGATGGTGGGGCTGAAGGTATACTACCGGCCGCCAGTTATGACTTGTTAATATTGTTAATCTGTTGGCCGTGCCCTGCACCCCGTGGTTGTTAGCCTTAGGTGGAAAAACAGTAGGCTGCGTGAGCGGGTATTACACACTACAACAATCGACTATGCATTGGTCGAAATGTGTTTAACCAAACTTTACGGAGATATTACGATGGTGGGACTGAAGGTATACTACCAGGCACCAGTTATGAAGTGTTAATACTGTGAATCTTGTTGACCATGCTCTGCACCCCGTGGTTGGTAGCGCCTCAAGTGGGAAAACAGTAAGCTGTGTCAGCGGGTATTACACGGTGAAGACGAACAGTGTCTCAAGTAGTTGGTGGTAGTCCGTGGAAATTCCACCAAATTTAACGTTGCGATCGTGAATAGCAACGTCCTCACCACGCACAATCCTTTAGGGTGTACAGTTCAAATGCCTTGGCATTGTTCATGACTACACTAAAAGGTACTAACTTTACGTATTACGATGGTGCGGCGGAAAGCGCACTACCAGACACCAGTTACCAAATGTTAGCATTGTGAGTCTGTTGGCCATGCTTTGTACCTCGTGGTGGGTAGCGTTGCGTGGGAAAGCAGTAGGCGTGACATACCTCGAGCAGGCTGATCCAGTCGTCTTCGGTGAGGCCAACAGTGGTGAATGCCATGGTTTCAACCCCCACTCCCTCGATGCCGAGTGCGTTAAAAGTTGATCCCGTGTATGAATCGAATTCGCCGATGACCTCGCCGTTGATCGTTGCCTAAACAACGAACCACCACAGAATCGCATGGCGCATATTCGAAAAAGGAAAATATCGTACATTAGTTAAGTACTGCATGCCGAGATGTTCTTGTAGAAGAAATTGGCGGAGGTCACACCGTCCCATATCACACGAATGTAATCCTGCCCCCAAAACGTCGCGTCTTAAGTGTGGTGCCGCGTACGATGCCACAGCATTCGGTCAGAGGGCCAACACTACGACAAAATTATTGACATAATTGTCCGTGTCGATGCTCTGTCATTGTGATGAGAGATACAGAGGTGGTTCCGAGTGTCTGTGAAGAACCCTTGTGATGATAGAGGGGATAAAGTGTTTGGAAAGGCGCTCAACTGAACACATATTGAAACGAAAGATGCCGATGTGGTGAGAATATCCGTCATCCTGGGCGTTACGGGAAAATGCCCCGTGATTCAGCAAAGTTGAACGTCAACGACTACTTCAGTGGCGCAAAACATGCCGGAGTTGCCTCACATCCGCCTCAAAATGCAATATGATTGCCCGTCTCGATGGAAAACGTTATTAACGTATGTCTGGGACTCGCGATGCTTCAATACGAACGAAGCTGTGGAATTAGTGGAATGCTCTCAAAGCGTATCGAGACCAGATCGGCACCGCCATTGGTCCCGCTTACCTCGAGAGTGCGAGAGCGTCGGTCTCCTTTCCAGAATGCCACCTGGACTTCCATGATATCCTGGGGGTCTTCAAACGTGAACTCTATCTCGCACAGCTCTCCACCAGGAACAATTTTCTGTGCGCAAGACCACCTCGACTCGATGTCATCGCTAATGCCGTCCCGGGATAGCTTGGGTGCGCACCCGTCTTCCCGGCAGCCCACCATGTTGCTGGCCTCACCGGGACGCGTGTCGTAGGCGTTGGCTGATACGGTGATAATGGTCTTCGAGCTAGCTAGGACATACCCATTGATGCACGACGAGCTAGGGTCGATGCAATCGTAGTCGTTGTCATCGCATGCGAAATCCGGCGTGCTGACACAGTCACATTCGCAGCAGTCGCCACCGTCATAACCTACAATCATCAGCAGCAGTGGGGAACCATGCGTTCATTATTCATCAAGACCACCCACCCCTTTCGACGCTGCGCATGCAAACCAGATAACAGGTACATCACAACCCATGTTTTGCTAGATATGGCTAGAAATACACCGTTCCGTCGTTTTGACGGCTTCAAAGACGGTTTGGGGAACGACATAATGATATCAACGATCCGCCCTTGTAATTTTCGATACAGTGGAATACCTGACCTGATATAATCTGCGTCGTGCCGGCAGTGGCACAATGCAAACGCTACGATTCCCGCTAGTATAATACGCGCGTTGACCCACCACATGCTTCGATGTTGTTGTCCGAGTCGCAGTTCCCGTCTCCGCTAACCTCGTCAAGGCATACGGAGGAAGAGGAGGAGGTGGAGGAGGAAGAACTGCTGTCCGATTGGTCGTCGTCGTCTGTGGTAGAAAACGTGGGGTCGTTGTCCTCAGGGTCGAAATCGTCGTCATCGACGCATGGGGCACTCGGGTCGAGGCAGCCGAATTTGCCGTTCACGCCGCAAGTGTAGTCCACGGTGTCGACGCAGGTGCATTCGCAGCAGTCGCCACCGTCGAAACCTGATGCGCGAGGGGAGGATTAAACATGCGTTAAGTTGATGTGATAAACCAATCGCCTGCCCGATACACGTCGGGGAGATCAGATCTCCAACCATGATATGTGTTTTTCGGGGCAGTTAGATAGATCCCTTGTCTGTATGATCTGCACGACCTATTGGTCGTGTTGCCGGGTGGGAGCCGTATGATCTGCATCACCTGGCACGTGTTTCTTGAGGTAGATCTGTACTACTGTAGTACTCTACAGATCTTCCGGTCTTGTGCAGTATTTGCTCTTTCGTGGAAGTTGGTGGAAGCTTCCAAAGCTTCCATGTCAGTTTCCACACTTCCGAGCGTCCATGGAAGCGTCTATGGAAGCGTGGAAGCTTCCATCGAAGCTTCCATCAACTTCCCCAAAACAAGGAAATAATGTACCAGACCCAGATATCGTGCACAGTATACCGTAGCGACAAATATGGCATCTACTTGATCTAGGTCGTGGTGATCTGTCCAAATCGTGCAGGTATTCTTCGCAGTCTCTTCGTATCACCCCGTGCCACCGCCCATTTGTTTATCACAGAGGCGGGGGCTCGACACGAACCACCGGTAATACTTAAAGTACTTTTTTATGTCACGTATCGGAAGTATGGCGCTGGCTCTACTTCACTGCCCGCCGTAATCGTACGTCTTCGCTTCGCATACGATCGAGGTGAGACCCTCAAGACTGTACAGCTTCATAAACAGCGTAGTTCAAACTGGCCTAGACTTCTTCTGAGCGTACAAAACACTGGTGTTACATATCGGGACGACAGCCAGTTTATATCGGATAAAAGTTCCGATCTATGTCGGATCGAATCGGATACTCGTAGCCAAAATGTCGAGTCCGATACCATAAACGATATGGGAGGCGGACATACGGACACACAGGTCGTGGTACTGCCAAAGGAGCACGCATCATTTGTTTTCCATCTGACACCTCACGTGGAATAGTTAATATTGGACCCGGTCAACAGGAGATGATAGAGCGACAACCCCTCCTTCTAGAAGGAAACCGTTCATATCGTATATCGGGACGCTTCGTTCTTTTTTGTACGATTGCCGATATGACTTCCGATTCACAGGAAAAATCCGATACGATATAAAACACGGAAACACACATATTTTCTCCAACAGAACCCATCCCTTTTGCTTTTCATGGAGACAGGGGCGTCGACACAAAATATCGTTATTTCACCGAAGATGGGCGGACAGCCTGCCGACAACGCCATGTGTTAAGGTACTTGGGGGGATTAGTCCGTCTAGGCTTCAGGTAAAACGGCTACCCGACTGCCCAATCAACATGGGCCTCATGTGTAAGACTGTTGACAGTATCTCCGAGTAACGTATCCTACGATTCTTCTCCCTCGAGGAGCTCCCTATCTCACCCAACAACTGACGCTGGATTAGAGTTTGAAGGTGCAACCTGCTGAATAAAAACATACCCACGTGTGTGTTACATCACAGCCAATGCACGAATCGTATTCAAACGATGTTTCATGTTTGATTGGTCGTTAGTCGAGGAGCCCCGTCCGACAAACAAAATATTTTGCCAAACCGTGTAACCAACCCGTGCTCTTTGTGCACGATAACATCATGATGAGGGGAAAAACAACACAAAAGACACTGACTGGGAAGAGGCAAGACATGGGGCACAAAACGCGAGACATATTATACATACCACATTCCTCGTTGTTGTTTCCGGTGTCGCAGAAGCCGTCGGAGATGTATCCAGGAACGCATCCTAAACTGGTCGTCGAATACTCGGTCAAATAAAAGTCTTCATGGTCGGGAAGGGTGGTGGCGTCGTCATCGTCGACGCATTCAGCACTGGGGTCGAGGCACGTGAAGCCGCCATGGTGGGCGGCGCCGCAGACGAAGTACTCGGTGCTGACACAGGTACAAGCGCAGCAGTCGCCGCCGTCGTACCCTGCAATAAGAACGGCAAAGAGGGTGCAAGAACGTCAGACAGGAGATAGATGCGAACGGAAAAATCGCCGAAAAGATCGGCGAATGTGCGATGCTAACGGCAAAACGGCAAACGGAACATAGGAACGGCAAACAGGGGTTAAGGCCGGCAAACAGGACGAAAAAAGGACGCTGGCAGCAATGGCCACCGTCGTACCCTGGAGATAAGGATGGACAGCAACAAAGGTACGGTGGAAACGCGGGACACGCCTATAACAAAGGTCCATCTATACAAAAAAACATATTGCAAAAATAGAATGACATTCCGACGATTTTGGGTTAAGGAGCCCTGTCATCCAAGAAAAGCAAAACGCCAAAAAATGCTACCTCTATCGTAAAACGCGTCTTCCCCCAACGGGCATCACGCTCCCTTGTGTTCCAGGTATACACTTTCGTTGCTGTTGTGGTTTTCTTTGCAGTCTAAAACTCCAAATACACACCACCGCAACGCTGGATGTTGATAAATAGGTAGCAGTCGCCGTTCCATACAGTCGGTCACTAGGTTTTCATATCGTATCGGAAGCTCCGACAAATCAAACGGGAATCGTATCGATATTCGTGTCGGGAAAAAAAAACGTCCCGATATCCGATTTTTGTGTATTTCGGCGTCGCATACATACGGACCGGGACCGCCTATAGAGTCAGAATCGGATACTTTAGCAATCCGATCCGATCCGATCCGATCCGAGAAGTATCGGAAGCTTTGTCAGATATCGGACTTGCATAAGCCCGTATCGGATGGGAATCGATTACCGTTCCGATATATGCAACACTGATTCCGACACTACAACCTACCACCGCACCCGTCGTTGTTGTTGAACAGGTCACAGTCGCCGTTCCCGATGTTATCGGTCACACAGCCCGTCGAGGATGAATCTCCGCCGGTCGTTGGTGATGAATCGATGCTGCTGGTGGCCGTAACGCTGCTTGAAAAAAGTGGCAACGCGAAGCTCAGAGCAGCGAGGCCGCGGTAGTGGTAGCGTTGAACCTTCATGGGCTTGGCCTTGGTTTGGATTTGGCGCAGACGGTGTCTTCGGTTATATTTCCTCGATCTTCGGTGCCTGCATGAATGATGAGTTGTGGGTTTCAAGACACGATAGGCGTTTTGGGACGCGAGCTGCGACAGGGGTGCACGCTATACGTCCGAGGCTCCTTACTTGGTATAAAAATTCAAACAAATAGGGTCGTTTCGGCCGGGGGGGGGTCGAGTTTCTGTCTGATCGACTCTCTGGGTATAGCTCTACTCTCTCAAATTCGGCCAAGCCGAGCCGAATGGCCAGGTAGAATAAATCCAAAGAAGTGAGGAACGTGGCGGATACAAACAAACGTTCACGGAAACCCAACCTTTTTTCTCCTGCTTTTTTTAATGACTGATTTGGGGTACCCTGCCAGAACCTTAAACAGCAGTGTTTTTTTTCTTTGTGGTATTTTTTTGTCTCCCCGACCAATGACGCCTTATTACCTCGGAGGGCGCCTATCGTGGAAATATAGGCGCGTGCCTGGTGGGAGCAGGGAAGACGCCTTACCTGAGACCGTTACCAAAGAGGCTGAGAGCGCGACGCTGAGGGCAAAACCTCCAACCACTTGATTGGGCTGTAAGGTGTAACTGACGGGAAAGTTACCTGCAGCTGTGCCCACGAAATACGAGGATCCACCTCGTTAACTCGGGCCCTTTCCCTCGCGAACCCGACAACCCTTCCGGTCCGCGCGGCCCAAGCTGCTTCACGGTGCACGATGTGGCGAATCAGAACAAGTCTCTCGGAGTACAGATTATACCTGGGGCCCCGGGTTTGTTCATCGGATTGCACTTTCGGTTTTCTCAAAATCAGTTTTTCGGTGAGGCATACAGTAATACAGTAACACTCCACAAGTGTGAAGCTCCAGAAAAAGAAATGCCGCACCTCTACTGCGCCTTTCAGTTTGCGCAAAAAGCAGTTTTTTGGGTGACTTGCTATAAAATACAGTACCGGCCGCTGATAAGAAACCGAGATATTAGTTTTAGGCTGGGTTTCTCATTTGAGAAAGGATCTGTCCTACACTAACTCCAGTATAACAGCTGCCGACTTTCTTATTTCCCCGTAATGTTTAGGCTGAGTTTCTGGTTGGGCTCTTTCTTATGAGAGGGCCGGCAGTGTAGCACAGAGCTCCTCAAGTGAGCAGCCTCAGGGGGAAAAAAAGCAACACCCTCCCTACCGTATCGCATGTGTCGAATAGATTGTTTTTTATGTCTATCGTAGGTCCTGGTTCATATATGGTCCCCCGTGATAGCAGTGTTTTTGGTCGATTGCATTCAAGCTGGTAAGGCTCCTCACCTCAAAAACAACCCAGTATTGTTAAATTAAAATAGCGCATGTTTTCCATCGTTATTCTGTTCGTGCAACTACGGTTCCAGATATGTACGGGTCTACGGATGTTTGGGTTTCCTATCGTATAGGGGGAAATTATTGGTATGCCTTTGATTCTCCGTGGGGCGGAGGGTGGAGGGCCTGCCCGCCTGCCCGCCTACCGAGACAGTCGATGGTGATAGTGCGACATAGAGTCATCCCACGGTAGGGGTTGCACTTTTTGGGCCAAACGTTTCTGACGGGTTGAGCTCCTCAAATGAAAAACCGCCGGTTAGTATGATATTTTTACGAGTGAGTGTAGTTTGTTTAGGACTAGCACACGAAATATTTGGTCGAGTTGCTTGAACGAATATCTTCGAAGTCATGTTTAATAAACATTATTTCAAATACGTCAGCTTTGAGTTCGATCAAATTAATACTCGGTACTCATCTTTGCAAGCCGCGTGATACTCCGGCCGCGCTTTTTTCCGGGGTGAGATATTGAGCTCCTCATGTTAGGAGTTCAGAACCTTCTGCTGCACCGGGTACCCCTACAGTGGGATGACTCGATACGACCCGGGCGCGTGATACAAAGATACCACCGGTGTATATGTGGGAAGCGTCCCTGGCGATAAAGGTACGGCCCACTCGTTTGTGTGTGCGGAGCTTTTGTGGCACCAAAGGTACAGCTTCACCCTGCTCTTTGTGTGTGTGGGGCTTGCGTCCGCAAGCAGGTACGAAATGCTATACAACTCTCTTTTGAAGGTCCTATGATATGGACGCGTGTGCACCCGAGTGTAGGCGTTCAACAGCGACGTGTTCTACGATAGAGGTAGCAATTTTTTGCGTTTTTAGCTTCTGGACGACGGGACTCCTTAACCCCAAATCGTCGGAATGTCATTCCATTTTTGCAATATGCTTTTTTTGAATAGATGGATCACGGGTTTGTTCATCGGACTGCACTTTCAGTTTGTTCAAAACTAAAAATCGGTGAGGTATAGAGCTCCTCAAGTGAGGAGCTTCAGAAAAACAATGGTGAACCTCTATCGTAGAAAGGCTCCAGGGGCGATATGTCAAACCTATTCCTTCGGTACCTAGATCACGAGGTTTTTTAAGCTTGGTTGCATACTTCCATCTCTTCTAGACGTCAGTGGTCAAGCGCACCTTACATGAGGAGCCCCCGCAAGAAAATGATGGACCCATGGCGTAGCAGGGGCCCATTTGACTGAGGCCACGTATCGGGTCGTGTGCTCCAATAGGGGCAACACTCCTTGGTCAACATGTTTCCGATGGACGGGGAAGCCTCGATTGAGACCGGTGCTACGATAGAGGTAGCACTTTTTGGCTTTTTTGTTTCTGAATGACGGGGCTCCTTGACCCAAAATCGTCGGAAACTTCTTGTTTTTCAATTTGGTTTTTTCTGTATGCCTAGGTCATGTGTTTGTTCATCGGGTTTCACTTTCAGTTTATTCAAAATCAGTTGGTGGGTGAGGTTCAGAGGGACCAAAAGCGGAGATCCCCAGAAAAAAACGGGCGCACCTCTATCATAGTAGCATGTGTCTTGAGGAACTATTGTATATACCCAAAATCGTTACAATCGCGTTGGGATTGTTCGTCAGGTTGACATCTCATATTTTCTCGAAACCAGTGTGCGGATGAGGCGTGTATCATAGGGGTCGTCACGTCCGGAACCCCATACCTAGTGTCAAGTGCACCCATACCCGGAGCCTTTTTATACGATGATAATAGAGGTTCACCATTTTTGTTTTGAAGCTCCTCACTTGAGGAGCTCTATACCTCCCTCACCGAAAAAAACATTTTGAGCAAACTGAAAGTGCAATCCGATGAACAAACCCGTGACCCATCTATACAAAAAAAGCATATTGCAAAAAAGGAATATGGACATTCCGACGATTTTGGGTTAATTAAGGAGTCCCGTCGTCCAGAAAATAAAAACGCTAAAAATTGCTACCTCTATCGTAGAACACATCATCAATGACTCATCATCAAGGGGGCGTATAGGAATATGGTCGTCGAGGTCTACACGTATTTCATTGATAGACTGTCCGCGGGTTGCTGCGCGAACGGTTTCCTAAGATCCTTTTTCATTTAACGTGGTAGGCCGGAAAGGACGGAGGCAGCAGTAAGTAGTACAGTTTCTTCGAGCACGAGCATGCCGTACGTTATGATGACGATGTGTAAGTGCTGCCT
>JBBMKB010077421.1:0-13012 GCA_037833945.1 Alaria marginata | reverse complement strand
AGCCCCATAACACTCCCATTGCAGGCCCCGTGATAGCTACAGTGGGGTCACCCAATAAGGCGGTCTGAGTAAAGCGGTATTCCGATATAAGGCGGTCAAAATCGCTTGGCGCCACTGGGGAATTGCACTCATAACCTGGAATGAATAAGGCGGCTTCCCCCAACAAGGCGCTAGCACACCACCGCCTTACTGGGGGACCCCTACTGTACCAGCAAAGCCGCCGTGAAAGTCGGTTTCATAAACGCTCATGTAATTACATACCAGGCGTCTCTCATGAGAGCGTCTGGAGCTGCCAGGCAGCTCATGAAGCACATTTACATGTTTTACATGAAGGCAAATTAGGTGCCGTGAAAGCGCATGGGAGTGAAATAGAAGTGCCATAAGACTTAGGCTGCAAGGGGGGGGGGGTGGGGGGTACGTATATTTTCACTACCGAGTTTAGGCTCTGTACGCCACTCAAAACCGCACTTTAAAACGTTTTGTTGGAGAGCAGCGCAACAACACATGATATGGCCGCGCATACCGTGAAACCGAAACGCACAGAGGAATAAGGCGGCCACTCTCACTCTCGCGAGTGACTCTGAGCCGCCGAAAAAGAGGCACCCAAAGTGACTTAAAGGACCACCGAAGCCTTGGTAATCAAAGCCCAACAAACTGCCGCGGCAATCTAATAGAAAAGCCATGAAAGCCCACGAAGTGTCCTGGAAGCTTCCATAAGCACCCACCAAAGAGAAACTTCCAACAGCAGTAGCTGTCCCTCCATAGCGCCGGTATGTGCCAGCCTGAAATACAGGTGCTACTGTGGCGGCAACCGGCCCTACCCCGCATACTGCCACACTACGGGTTGTTCTTATCTGTGCCAGGCCATTTCACAGGCGCTATAGCGAGCAACTGGTGCTACTCAACCGGCACTATAGAGGAACAACTAAAGTACGGCTCTCTCTAGGTGGCACCTGCCGGCTTTCCGCGACGGTGTCGATACCCAGGGGCTAGAGCCTGGCCGGCTTTAAGAGCCTTGGAATATAAGACCGCACCCTCCCGATGGCGTGCGATACCCGATACCGACGATGTTCTCGCATATACGTATAGACCAGTACCTTGAGAAAATATGTGAACTCTACTTTCCGCTGAGAATCAAGGTGTTCATAGTGTCTTTACGACACGAAAACAAAGCATTCATCATCGCAGCGTCAGACAGGCCGGGGGGTGCATAGTGTTCTGTATTCATACGACTCTCGAGGGTCTCCTAAACCGTATGTCCGGAAATGAACCGTATACATGCAATGATCCATACTACATGAGGCAGTACTACCGTAGGAGTGCACTCTAGACGCTTGCTACGATAGAGGTGGCACATTTTGGCTGTTTTTGTTTCTGAATGACGGGGATCCTTAACCGAAAATCGTCGGAAAGCCAATCCTCTTTTGCAAAACGATCGTTTTGTATACCTGGGCCACGGGTTTGTTCATCGGATTGTGCAGCTGCAATTTGCTCAAAATTAGTTTTTGGGTGAGGTATGGAGCTCCTCAAGCGGGAAGTCTCAGAAAAAGATTAGTGCATCTCTACCGTAGGAGTGCACCCAAATTTTGATGAGGCTCCACTACCGTAGGAGTGCACTCTGAACCTCACCCAACAACAGATTTTGACTTTGAATCGTACGCTTGACTTGAGGCACCATCCCATCCATGGCCTAGGTATATGACGAAAAATAGTTCTTGAAGAAAAACAGGTTCCAACGATATTGGGCAGTTTGTCAGACTGATTACGAGTAGCCTATTAACAGTTGACAGACCCATTTTCCCCGAAAAACGCTACCCCTATTGAAGCATGCGTGTGACCAGCTGAGCCACCTTGCCATTCTCGCCCCCTGAAGGTCAAACATGTCCACCGAAGCTGCAGTCACTAGAACAAAAAAAAACTGCAGACAGAAACTGCAAGTTCTACACTGCTGTTTTTTGTGGAGTCCCCGGGCCCAAGCACAAGACCATTGATGAATTGCCTGGAAACCACACATAACATAAACACAAGAAAGGTCGTATGATATCTGCCTCAGGCAAACCTCCTTCGACCAAGGTCCATCTACGCAGTAGCCCCAACGTAACACGCAAATTCGAAGTCAAACTGCGTACATACGGCTATAAAACTCGCCCAAAACAACAAGTCCAGGCAGCACACCAACACATCGGATTTAAGGCATCTACCCATTATAGTACCGGATTGTTGAGGTGTTGTCTACTGAACTACCGGGGTAAAACATCAATATTTCACGCAGGCCAGGGTAATTCTTAGAACAGAATGGTGTGCTCGAGCCCGTCAACCGTCGAAACAACACCGCGCACCAATGGCACCAATGCCGTGGGCCACCAACAAAGACCCTCCTTATGCCGCGCGGTCGTGTCTTCTAACCCGCGCTGACATCGTTGGCATTAGGCAGAGGTCGCGTGTCGCATAACGCCTCCAGTTCCTCAAGGGAAAAGCTTGTGCTAGCATGGTAGGCGAGGAGGTCGTGCCTTCTAAGCATGGCAGGAGAGGAGGTCGTGCCTTCTAACTCCCGTTGCCACCATATAGAGGTTGCGGGTTGAACAATATCTTGAGCTCCTGAAGAGTGGATCTCGTGTTAGTCACGGTGGGCCGTGAGGTCGTCTCTTCTAGCTCGTGTTGGCATCGCTGGCATCAGGTAGAACCTCTTACGCCGCGCGGGGGACGTGAGGTCGTGCCCCTTTATCATACTCGCGTTGGTACCGTTGACAAAAAGTACAGGAGCAACGCCTTATGCTCCTGAAGGGAAGACCTTGCACTAGTACGGGGGGACGTAGTTAATAGGACCAAATATTGGTAGTAAAATAGATAAATATATAGGTTTTTGTGTCCACCATAGGTCCTATTAACTACATCCCCCCGTAATAGTATGGTAGGTCGTGGGGTCGTGCCTTCTAACGAGGGTTGGCATCGCTGGACTCTGGTAGAAGCTCTTGCGCCGCGTAGAGGTCGTGAGGCCGTGCCTTTTCTAACTTTCTTTTCCGTCAGCTAGAGGTGGCGGGTTGGACGTTGCCTTCGGCTCCTCAAGGGAAGATATTGTGCTAGTATCGTGGCGTGCCTTCTTTCTCGCGTTTGCATCGTCGGCCAGGGGTGCT
Source organism: Alaria marginata (assembly GCA_037833945.1). Lineage (NCBI taxonomy): Eukaryota > Phaeophyceae > Laminariales > Alariaceae > Alaria > Alaria marginata. Next base: position 9,878 of record JBBMKB010077421.1, on the reverse strand, counting down.
GGTTGCTGCGGGGAATCACTGTCAGCAGGTACAGGTGGCGGGTCGAGCAATGCCCTGAGCTCCTCGAGGGAAGATGTTGTGCTAGTGTGGTGGATGAACACGCCTCCTGCTCTTTGCCAGGCAGCTTTCGAAGATATCCTATATAGCAGAAAACACGTACGACGGGCGTCACAGGTTTAACCGTTAGGCAAATTTGGCGGTAGAACGATCGACAATCAACGTGAAAATCAAGCAGGAGCCAAGGAAGGGGATCCTGCACAAAACGTCATCTGCCAAATAAGACCTTCCCATGGGACTGTCTATGGTAGTTACCTTACATTTGTTCATATTTGCCGGTTGTCGAGTGGGGTGTAAGCCTCATAAACATATGGTGTTACCCCGGCCGAACTCTTGCTTGTTCATGTCCGCAAGGTAAGGGCACAACATCTAAAACGCTCGGGGATCTCACCAAATCATGTGCTGACTCCCGATTGCAAGAGGTTTCCCATCCTACAGTACTAGGACGAAAGAACACGTGCCAAGAAAAGCCAGCAAGTTCATGGGACGTGGATGGGCGAAAAGGACCGCCGTCGCACAACAGAGCCATTAATAGCATCACGTCCCCAAGAGCGAAGCAGACAGCCACCACTACAGTAGGCAGTCGATGAAAGGTCATCGTCTCTAAAGCGCTCTGAGCGAGTGAATCACCGGATGAAGCACCATGTCTGGCGCCAACCTTGCATATTGCCGAGACAATAGATGAAGCCAGCGCGGTTCCGGGCGCTATGTTAGAAGTCAATGGGACATATTGGATGCGCGACGGAGTACGAAGGCTCCTACTTAGGGGGACATGAGGTCGCACCTGTCGTCGATGAGTATACTGCCAGCAGTTCTGCAGTAGAGGTGTTTGTCTCTCGTCATGCAGGTGATCACCGGCACGTCCTTTCCCAGCTCTCGCGCGCACCACTTTCTCTGACAAAACAAATACGGAGTATAACAGAAGGATAATAAGTCTCTTTCACGACCGAACATTCCAGTACTTGAACTATCATACCCAGACTGCGGACAGAGCTGGTAAAACGAACAGAATAATAATTAACCCCAGCCCGACTTATAGTCAAGCCGACGCGGTGAAAATGATAAATAATATCTCAGCGTGTTCGAGGGATATGCTGCGAATATACAACGCGTATGATGCGACCGGGTGATCCATACATGCTTTTGCTGCGTCTCATAATCTGAAGGAAGATAATAAACACCAACCTTCACCATCGCGCGACGCAAAAAATAAAAGAAAACTTTGAAGCATTCCATGCGTTACACATATCCGATGCGTACCATGTCCACGTACCTTTTGTCGCTCTGCCCATCCTCCCATCGGCAGTCCCGTGAGGATCGTAGGGTGGAGATCCACGATACCGTACCACAATTCTTGACCGTCTGACATCCAGTCGAGGTGTTCGTCTTAGTAACAGAAAAATATATCCCAAAGCCCAGCGGAAAGACCACGAAAGAGAAGCCAACGACGCGAAAACGGCAAGGAAAAGTGAAAATCAAACACGACTCGTTTCCTCGGTTAGAGCCTTTGGAATCTTGCGAAAGCAGAGCGTCTCGCACATCGCGATTGATACTGGAATCTGGGACTACTTATTACTACCTGGTATACATATATACATCCGTACAAAAATGTGAATGCAAGAGTGAGTGTGTCGGGTGGGGTAGATCATTTAGAACGACTATTACGGGGGACCATAGTAAACAGGACCAAATATTGTTCGTAAAAATAGGGAAATATAGAGGTTTTTGTGTGTACCGTAGGTCCCGTTTACTATGATCCCCCGTAATACTATGACTGACTGTTGTCCTGGGTAGGATAAATGGTGGACCTCAACATTCGTATACATCGTTCGGTGGCACAGCAGTGGATGTACCTTATCATACCTACACCAAGCGTTCAATGTTCGCGTACAGCATGCGTTAGCCTTGCGCAGACAGGTGGGAACAGTTTGCTTGCACAAAGGGCCTCCAACTTTCCAGCTCAACTCGTAGGAGGGTTCTCAACTCGTAGGAGGGTTTTAAGTTTTACCCTCAGCGACCTTCTGGACAAGCCGTGGTCACAGATATCTTCCCTTCTCCCCCCCGGCACGCGCCTTCATTTTTATCGCGCATACCTGGTATTAATAGGGTTTAGCATTCCCACTTCTCAGCATTCCCACTGCTCGTCGATTTGCATCGAATTTCGCCAAGTCGCGCGCTCTCGCATTTTCGGCTTGTCAATTAGTAATATTAATAGTAAGAAAGAGCCCTTTGAGGGGTTCGAACCTACCAGGTACGACCTCAACCTCAACAGTTTATTTTGGCTGCTGTAAATACATAGACGTAGCCGGCAAACACATTATTAGTCTATGTATTTACAGCAGTGCAGATTGATACATACGGGACTCGTGCGATACATACGATGGAGGTAATGTATAAAACAGAGTAGTAGCACTTTGTGGCCAACCTACAGTATGTTCTGAATGAAAGGGCTCAACCTCGTCGAACTTTCATTCTTGCTTGTGCAATTTGAATTTTCATCGGGATGAACTTTCAAGCTCAAAAAAACTTTTTGGTGAGGCATACAGTAACACTCCTCAAGTGAAGCGCCTCAGAAACTAAATGGTGTGGCATGGGGCATGGGGCCGTAAACACCAGCTGGAAAACGCGACACAGCGGCGTAATGGTATACCGCCATACTCACAGAAGCTTCTCGCGTTGGCAAGCCCCCTCCACATGTTCTTGAGGGTGAGCTGGTCGGGTGTTGTACCCATAACCGCGACGCATCCCTTATTGAAATCGACTAAAACACCATCCAGGTCGCAGTACACCTTCCTGGAGGGGGGGCTTAGACGGCTTGAAAGCCCACCGCGAGCCACCGACGGGCTGAGCGACATACCAGATACGGGCAGTGTGCCTTCCTTTCAAGTCTTCTCGTACACGTGTACCGAGCACAGCAGCAGTACTGCTGTGTTGCTGTGCTGCTGTACTCGAACAGTGTGTAGCAGTACGAGTATGATACACCTCTTCTACGAAAAGCGAGTTTTCATATCCTTGACAGGCGTACCCTGTAGGGGTGTAGGGTTCTCCATTTTTCGCAGAAAAGATCCAGATACGGATACATTTCCCGTTTGGAAGAGAAGATCCGAAACCTACCAGGTAAGTGACAATCGCAACGAGAGCTGGAACGAGACTTCGTCTCGGGCAACCAGAACCGACCATTGCTGTAATACGTACGAGAAACCCAGTGTTTTGGCTAATAATGACTGACGCAATCGAAACACGAGAGAGCAAACCGAGAGAACATGGTCCTTTCTTTCCCCATCAGAAGCAACACCTCTCGACCAATCAAACGAAAACTACTGTACTGTAGTATCGAAACACAGCTATAAATAGCTGCGCAGCATGTATCACACTCGTAGCTCGGAGAACGCATGATCGCGCCCTGCACGTTTCTGCCCCCCTGTTTTCCATGGCTGTATTCCGTGCCCCGCTCTCGGCGAGTGTGGGAGTCTTTCCGGTTGTTGTATAGGGCAAGACCCACACGCAAAGAACGATACCTTCTTGCAATTCAGACCCGCCCGCCTTCGACAAGATACATTACCCGCCGTTGGTTTATCGATCGTCACACCACTGGAGATATCCTGCGTTTGCGATATAGCAGTACCTACTAATAGAAGCCAAAGGTGAGAGGAATTACGTTAGCCCGTGCTACAGTAACTGTTGTGGTTTCTCTCCTGCTTTCCGCTTGGCGTATATACGTACGCGGGGATTGTCGGGAGGCACTTTTACTTCAGGTCTGCAGGTTTGACTGGATATCTTCGTGTAATGCTTGCTGTACGTATGCAGACTCAGCCTTTTCTCGACGACGGAGTAGATGGCTGAAATGGGCTTGTACGTAGGAAGGCCTGGTTGATGGGGGATATACATACGGCAGTTCTCCTCGGTTTACTCACGTACACGCCTTGAACTATGCAACACTCGCAGAATATTGCACTCGCACGCACATGGCGGAACAAGCCATCACTCTTGATGGTTTGATTATGGTGACAACGTTAACCCTGGCACCCGAAATGCCAACGCCGAAGTGATAGTAGGAAATTACATCAACCAAATTGTTTGTAATCAGCAGTCGCCCTTGAGCCCCCTTGTCGAGTGCACGCGACAAAGAAGTGATTTGCTACCGCGTACTGGATGTGAGTCGTCACGATTTGCCCACCGGGTCCACTTACTTGTCCTCTGTGATTTTCAGAAGGGGGCCACTGCCTACAAACGGCGACCTCAGCTACGCAGAGGTCAAGTACAGCGCCCAGACGCGATAGAGGCAACATTGCCATGAAGGTGCTTTTAGCAAGGGGTGACTCACGTCTGGGATGCCTTGTTGCATCCGTGCCGACGATGGGGGCGATCCACGGGTGTTGCATTATTAATGGGAGCATATTTATAGGTCGGGGGAGGCGGGTTGGTAAAGCACTTGCCATACGTAGTCCTAGGTATCGCATGTCTGGCCTTCCGCTGCCAACCAGCTGGGGGGGGTGTTACAACGGTGCTGTACGCAACAACAGCGCCTAGCGTCTGGGATGAACATTCCATTCATGGGGGCATATCTATCTGTCGGTGTGGAGGGGGGGGGTCGATAAAGTACGGTGCAGCCTAGGGCCAATAAGGTAGCATTGGTCAATTAGGAGCGGGGATATGGCATGGTCAGGCAAACCTTCGCACGTCGTGCAAGCCGAAACGCTGGGGTGCACGAATAAGCGGTCTTACCATGCGAGATCCGGCATTGACTTCCTCCAGTAACCACACTACTGCACTGGTAGCGAGGCACCGGAGGACCCCCTTGTTGAAAACCGCCCATGAGTCATCAATATTCCTCGTTGGCGGTTTCAGCGCAAATGGCTTTTTGTGCACAGCTTGGATCACGCAGCTTTTCGCTTCAGGTGCTTAGCAACCGACATCCGGCGCTGTGGGCGAACCCGATAGCTGCCCTCAAACGTCATTGCATACCATCGTCGCGTGTACGTATCATGAGTAAGCGCGTCATCTCCCGGCTTACTTTGCCGCAACGAACCCAGGCCTGGCCTCCTTGGTCGCCGTTTATAAATGGGTGCGACATGCCTTTTGCCGCATCATGTGCCTTACAGGCTGTTCACCATATTCGGGTTTTGCCCCAACTGCTGAATCCAACCACGTGCTTGATGACGACGTTGCTTCCGCCTCGCACGCGCCATGTAACGTTCAATAAAAAGCCCCAGGAAACATTTAAGTGCCTGAGACGCGTCGCGTCGTGTCAACCCGGTGTCGAAGGGCACAGATACCTTGCACGCATTAGATGTAAAGATGGTGTGTAGTTCATTTTTTCTTCGCCACTTCAAAAAAAAGTCAAGCATAAACAGCCACAAGAGTTGACCGACGACACAATTCTGCTTTATAGAAACCACGAAAACGTCCACCGTGGAGCCCTCAAAATCGCGAACAAACTGATCAGCAGATCGAAACGCGGAGACGCCCACGACGTATTTACTCTCCTGCGGGTCAAAATAAAACCAGACGTATTAACTGCCACATCATATTATTGGTGGTTTATATATTCAAGGGTTCATGGACGGCGTGCCCAAAGAAGAGTCATCCGTGGGAGGACGTGCGGCCGGGGCTACTCTCCGAGCGACGAATTCTTCGATGCGTTTCCGAAGCTCCGGCTGCGGCTGCACCATCGCCTCGGTGAGCGGCTGGCGGTTGAAGGGATCGTTGGTGTCATTCAGCAGGTGCTGTACAATGGTAGATCTGTTGAGAGAGACGGTAATTTCGGACAAGAACAAGGCAAATGTTGACGGCATCGTCAGAACGAGAGTACAGTGCCATGCATTACGTCGTTCTTGCGCAGCAGGAAGTGCTGGATATCAGTCGCTGACCTTCCCACCGGCACGGACTGCTGACCTAACTACTGTACTGCTGTGCGCGTCAATAGTCAGGCCGGGCAGTGCCGAAATCCAGCACAAGGCTATACGCCGAAGGGCCGAATAGAAGCCGCTCTGGTTGAATGGCATCATCTTGAACCGTATCGCAATCGACCCGATGGCAGAAAACATCGAACTCCACCATGGCGAAGCACTCGTAAATGGACATTACATCGCTAGAGAGCCACACGGCCCATCACACTAACTCATAGAGTTCTTGCCTGTCCATGACGGTACCGCTGGTGGGCAGGAGGACAGGATCTCGCATGACGTGGCACAGGACCGGGTCCAGGAACTCGTCTGGTACCTCCCCCAAAGAAGCCTCCGAAGCTTCGTACGAGGCCCTGGCCTCGACAACCGCACTGCAAACAGGGGTGGGTGACGAAGTAGCGGGGTTTAATCAAGTAGCGCTCTGCTATTGTCGACCGCGATGTACACGGAATGGGGTGATACACACCACACCACGCCACACCACACCGCACCACACCACACCATACTACACCACACCCCACCCCACCCCACCACACCACACCACACCCCACCCCACCACACCACACCACACCACACCACACCACACCACACCACACCACACCAAACCCCACCACACCACACCACACCACACCACACCACACCACACCACACCACACCACACCACACCACACCACACCACACCACACAACGCGTGGTACGTGATACGGCAATCCGCGACAAGTGGACTAAGTTGTTGCCTATTGTTCAACTTGGATCGCAATACGTACTATCCGACACGTACGACACTGCCGTGGCTCTCCTACCTGCAAAGGCGATCCATGTCGGCCATCGCGGCGACGGGGAGAAGTTGCAACCGACGCATCGTCGCCGTTGCCTTGGGGAGTAAGTCATCTTGGTAGTACCCGCTCATCGCCAAATGCTGACGGTGCGGTGCGACAGAGGCAAAAAGTGAGAGTGCAGAGCCAATCGGGAGGCAACAGATCAGTTTGGCATATTTTCCGGTATTTTTTCCGGTACCTTTTTCGAAACCTCAACGAACCAATCGCATAAACAAGCCTCCACGCCGCATACCCTCGTGATACACACCAGCATGGCCAGCTGCGTACCAGGTAAGCTGCAAGCATGGCAAAAAAAAATGCTACAGCTCGTAGTAGTCATAGCCACATACAGACAAAAAAGAAAACAAGCGGTTGACATCGCCAGCTAGGCCGCAGTACCGCCTCTATATAATACGGAGAAAAACAGCGCGGGGGGGAGACTTTGCGACGAAACGAAGAAATATTCGGCGTCTTGCCATTTGGAACGAAGAAAGCGACCGGATGTCAGCGGCTGCCCATTTGTTTATATTTCGCACCGTCCCTCCCAAAAACTCCAAGTTTTACTACACGAGCTAGGCTCGTCGGGTGAACCCTTGGTACATCCAAGTTTGTAAGATAAAAAAATAAGGGGATTAGTACCAGGAGGCGGGGAAAAGGAGGGGGGGGGGGGTTGCGGCCGAACCTTGTGGAAACCCGGTTGAGTGGAAAACTGCGAGATGGTAGTGCAAATTTCCCGCAGCATCTCCTTCGGTCGGAAGTTGTAGCTTTCCGGGTTGTCGACCTTGATCTCCAGCCCTTTCGAACCGACCTGAAACGTGAATAGTAATAGTAATAATCGCCAACGTGAGAAGGCGGCATCTTTGTCATATGCCCTCCACTGCGAGAATCGGGTTCAACAAAAATACGCGCGTCACCTGCGCACCGCGAGATTATCTGGAGTGAAGCTACCATAAATACTAGATGCTCCATTTATCCATAAAACTCATTTAATCGGCAAAAACAGTTGGGATCAGACTATTAAGAGGACACACATTTAAGTACAGCTAAGCGGGTTATAACCAGCGTACCAGCCCTACCGGTACTCCGGGAAATCAAAAGCGCAAAGCAGCACAGGCACCGTGACTCGCCAGACTTATCCCACCGACTGGAAAGTGCCACCAGAGCCACATCACAGGACCACATTGTATCACAAAGCGAGATAACAAAAACCCACGAGCTGCCTGATAACTCAGAGGAGCATCTCTGCCAACCGCAGCAAAACTGTTATACAGAACGAAACCGCCAAAGTCACGAGCTGCTGGATAACTCAGAGGGGCATCTCAGCCAACCGCAGCAGAATTGTTTTACAAAAGCGAAACGAGTAAACTCACGAGCTGCTTAAGAACGCAGAGGAGCATCTCCGCCAATCGCAGCAAGAGCTCTTCCCTCAAGAACGGCTTCTGGATGTCGGGGTCCGAGGTCAGGTAGGTGACCATGTGGAGCGTTTCGTTGCACAGGCTGAGGTTAGACTTGAGGGACCTCTCGTTCTCCTGATGCCTGCAATGACCGTCAACGCGCCACAACAGCCGTGGAACAACAAGCAAGGACGCAACCAGAAATGTCGTTTTATTTAATGTGACGTGATAGTCGCCGGTGGGAAGGGGTGGCTGGGTAGCACAAGCTCTAAAATGTGGAAACGCAAACGGTAACCGTCGGTAGGGACGGCTCACGCTGTCACTACCACGGGGACCGAAGGATGTCCCAGCTAGCGCTGGGTTGCGAAACCAATTGAGTTAAATTGACACACGACGTGTACAAAATACGTGGAAGTGTGGTGAGCGTAAGCTTTATTTTTCCCCATCCGCCGGAGGATGGAAAAAAAAAAAGAAAAAAAGCAAAGAAGCAAAGATAGAAAGACACTCGTTTACGATGGCCACCGAGTGACAAAAAGTGCCAAAATCGGGAAAATGGAAAGACACCAAGACACCCGCCCGTTGAGCGCTGTTCTACGAAATAACGGCTGAAGTGGGTGTGATATCACCGTTAAATACCATCCACCGCAAACCTCTACCGTTCAGATCACCATGCATACATTTCGCAACAAACATATACCTTGCCGCTGTATAAAGCCCCAATCACTCCGGCCTTATCACCGCGCGTTCGGCATCCATACGGAACTACTTCGGAACAAGGGATTTTCGGCGGCAACATCTCCACAAGATTTGAGGGAAAAGTCCATTTCCACCATGGCAACTCAACCCGGGGAGACAGACGGGAAGATGATGTGCAATGAAGACAGGTGGCGGGATTTCTGGTTATCCCAGCAAATCCGAAAGCCCGCACCCCGAAAATCTAAAGTCACACCCTAAAAACAAAATCCTCGAAACACGATCTGGGAGCCAGTACAAACTATTTACGCGACAAAATGACGGCACCTACACGCAAGACACGCCAACACCAGCCCTTTCAAACACAAAACCACAACCCGCGCATATAGTGTTCTCCGAGTATGAACAAAGATCAAACCGTCGACGTGTACCATACGTTTTTTTATAGTTTTTTTATTCCAGTCTACTCTTTCTCATACATGTAGCACCAAGAGCGTGACCTACGTGAATTCGACTAATAGGGACTCTTAGTTGCAGTCTGCCCAATCCAAAAAACAAACGAGTTTCGTTCCGAACCTTTCCGACACCTCGTTCCGCTGCGTCTCCGTCATGGCCCCCCACTGTGCGGGGTCCCTCATCTGGAGCTGCACCGCTCTAACTTCGGGCAACTTTTCCATAACGGCCGCCACAAGAGAGTTGCTCTCGTTCATCAGGCCGTTCGCAAAACGGACGAATTTCCCCGTGTCCTGAGAAATGCGCCTGAAGGTCGACCTGTTTCAGCAAGCGTTTTCGCGACGATCTCGTTTCGTACCGCGTTTTGGTTCAGGCAAAAGACCAATGCTACTGGTGTGGGGACGCACCCAGACGTCAATGGATTTTGATTGAGGCAAACGATGTACTGGTATGCTGCTATGAATAGACTATAGGGACATGCACCTACTGTATTAAGTAGTAATAGTAATCGTCAAACGTATATTAGTCGAGGCGAAAGACCAGGGCTGTTCACGGGC